>JAJTIZ010000132.1:0-97349 GCA_021365335.1 Phaeosphaeriaceae sp. PMI808
TTGATTGGCCATCATCCAAAATTTACGTGGTATTGCGACCAAAAAACTCATTCGCTCACTATTTCGCAGGCTACAAGTTTTGTATCTGAAGCAACTGCAAGGTCCATCCTCCTCCTATGGCGACACAAGGGGTTAGGAAAGCCCATGGTCACGCCGAGTCAGTCACGCAACACTGACCGAGAGGCGGAATTCACGACGTTGGATATAAAAATCATGAACTACCGTCGCTCGTTGTCTAGTTTTGATAGTGTTTTTTCAACACATTCCCTTGATTCACTTCTTCTCCAGACACGGGCAGGCCCAGCAGTTGCTTTTTTTTCGTAACGTATTACTATCTCTCAATCTAGCCGTCAACATGCTTTTCAAGGCCTTCTCTCTTCTTGTTCTTGCAAGCCTGGCGCTGGCCGCTCCCCAGGGAAGGGGCGGCAATTCGAAGCAAGCACAGCGCGTCGACGAGCTCCGGGCCAGCGGCCTCAACTGCCAGCCCGGGCCACAGGGAACATTCGTTTGTGATGACGGTCTTGGTGGCAACTGGTAAGCTTGCCTGAGATTCCGTGAGAGGAGTCCAGAAACTAACAACCCTCATAGCAGTGTGAACAAGGCTGGAGGTGGAACTTGCCTGTAATTTCAGGTCTCAAAACAGGCTAAGGTACTGGCTACTGTGACAGTCACACGGCCTACATGATATGATAGATAAGGAAATATACTGAAGCGATAGAACCCCGACATGCGACGGACATGCTATGGCTTACCTGCCAGGTTTTTGCCTATCTGAAGAACTCATGGTTGCCTCCCTGTCAAAAATTAGGTACCAAATAAACAAAACTGTTCCATCCCGCTGTCTATATGCTGGTCTACTTCTCGTGTAACCTTTTTCCAGTACACAATAACACCCTATCTTTCTATCCAATATTGCACATCCAATATCGCGGTCTGCCAATCATCCGGTGCCTCAAATGTTCAACGATGCCGCACGGTTGAAAGACGATTTTTCGTAAACACAGATTTTACTTACAGCTATCAGAACTTCTCCCAAACACGGGATAAGTTCGCTAGATATCTTGGGTACAGTCGCTGGGTCGATGATGCAAACATGCCGTAAGCGACCTTTTAAATAGTCTCTTTTTGGCTGTATGCAGCTGAGAAGTATGGCTTCCATTGCTATAGGCATATGCTTTTGCGTAAGCGATACGCTTGCCAATGCAATAGAGGTATTATACAAGGTTGACGAGTCGTGATTGGCTGCTCGATTACTCGAAGTTACCTGGACACTAGGCGACATTACCCCGTAGGCCCTCTCCAGTTGCCGCTAATACTTCTTTAAATAATAGGTAAATACATCTCGTCAAAAACAATCCACACACTGTTTCTGGGTCAAAGGGACCGAAAGGGTGTTGGTAGATAAGCTCTATACCCTATGGACTACCCCCGGTTTTAGGAAGACCGATTTCCCAAATTCGGCTAAGATAAGACCAGTGTTAGCGTCTTTCTAAAACCGGTGACAAAAGCCTATAGAGGCATCCTACCGCAGCCTATAACTAGTAGTTGGAGCTATTTAAGTGCAAGGATAGACTGTGAGCACGCTGCTAGTCTTAGGGCGGAGTGAAAGCGACGTATAGGGGTGAAGTGAGCGGCGAAATGACTAAGTTAGGAAATAGGGCATACTAGCACAGATGATAATTGTCTATCTACGCGTTGTACTGATGCCTATAGCTAGTCAATTAGGCTTAATTATGTGCAGTTAGACCTTCAGCATATACGCCGTTTTAAGAGTATTTTATAGAGTATTTTTACCTGACTTGCCCGCAACATAAATTGCAATAGTTAAGAGAGGTTACAGTCTTGCCGTTAGTTCCAGGATGTAAGACGGAAGTATTTGATTAGCTTTAGATACGCCGACAGGGACACCTCTCAAGCCGAAAGCGCGCCATCTAGAAACCGGGGCAGGCCCCGCAATCAACGTAAAAAACTTAGATTATAAGCCACACAAGCAGCAGCTAGAACACTATAGTCTACGTGTAGTGAGTTTTAAATGTAAACATTGTTGCTAAGCTATCACGTGTTGAAATCGTGTGCGCGGAATATGGGGTGCGCGGAGGCACTTGCAGCCAATCACATAGAGACACACCTCGTGCAGCTGCATGGCCACACGAGCGGAGCTACACCTTTTACAAATAAGGCCTCACGCCCAGCTGAAAAGCCTAAGCTCTTCGAACATGGCAAGCGAAATTCCAGAGTACTTTCTACCCCGCAATTGGGACTACCCGCCCAACGGGCCCATCAAACTCGGCAATGTGCTCACTTCGCTCAAAGAGCCGCATCGGCCGTTGGCAACGATAAAGCCTGATCCTGCCAAGATCATCAATTTGCCTAAGGAGCTGGTGGAGATTGAGACGGGGAAATCCAAATCGGGTGGATTTTCTATTTTGACGACGTTTCTCAGTGGTCTTTTGGGTTTGGGTGTCGATACTGGTGTGGATGTGGAGAAAAGGTTTGTACAGTTTTCAGCCCAGTCAATGTCGCGAGTCACTTGTAATTTGTAGCTTTGCAGCAGTATACAACTGCATGCAGTAAACATTCGCATAGCACCTGCTGATATCATTCTAGTTCGGGGCGGCACTTCACGTTCAATCGCCTTGAAACCAGCTACCTCAATACCACCGACGAAGACAACGAGAATGCCGAACAGGCCGAGTACAACAAGTACATCGACCGCTGCGCAAAAGCCCCGGCTGTCCGGCGATATCTCGAACGGAAAAGATTCCGCAAGCATGTATACGTCATCACTGGCATTAAAACGGTTAACGGGGCGAAATTCGTAACTAAATCATCGAGTTCCACAGAAGCAATGGTCGGCGTGCAGGTCGATGGTACAATTCTGAGTGGAGGCGTCGTACCCGTAGGAGGCGGGCCCGAAATACGTGGGGGACGAGGGAAGAAGTTCAACATTTCTTGGCAAGGCAGTAGCGAGTTTGTTCTCGCTTTCAAAGTGAGCAAGGTCCGCGTCGATAAGGCTGGGAATGTTGTAAGCGAAGACGAATACCTCAAGGGTGCCTTCCTTGAGCATACGCCCCAGAAAGAAATCTCGGCAGACACCTCCGTGGAAGTTGTTCAACAGCCTGGCGTCGAGGAGGGATTTAGCGCTACGACTGTGAGAGAAGGCGATGATTTGGTGGCATTTGGGGTTCCGGAGGATGACGATGAGAATGACGATAATGAAGAAGAGAAACCTCATCAACAAGATTGATAGCGGACGAGACCAAATTTTCATATCATTTCCTTTAGCCAGATTGTGTGATTGCCGTTTCAATAGCACTGCGAATATCCCCAGCTCCCAGTCCAAAGAGATGGTCGGGATCTGAACGTAACGTTAGGTAATAAAACCCCTTTCTCTTGTCACCTACCCGTTTTAGTACGGACTTCATCACAGAACGCCTTTTCAACTGCTCAACATGCTCTGGCTCGAGGTGTATCTGTGCATACCGCAGTAAGAACGCTGCAATACATGCTGCAATGGGTGTTGCAAACGATGTGCCAGACTTGACCGCGATGGAAGGCTTCTCTTCAGCGTCCTCTTCGGCGTCCTCTTCGCCATTCTCTATTTCATCGCCTGCATCGCCAGCATCGACATTCGCATCGTTGGGGTCTGAAGTTTCCACCATCTCGCGAAGGTGTTTTGGCCAACTGGACTCAACGGCCTCCCCTACCGTGGCGAAGTTGACGTCTTCTGGGTCGTCCGTCGGGTTGAATTTAGATGGATCCCCGTCTGTGTCGGTAGAGTGGATACAGAACACCGTATCATAACGCGCGGGGTATGCGCGTTTGGCATTTCCTCCTTTGTTGGAAGCGGCTGCGAATACATGTACATTCTTCTTGTAAGCATACTCAATAGCCTTCTCTAGCGCGTCGCCGAGTCTTCGTTTAGGAAAGCCAAACGAAATAGAAATGATGTCAACATTCCGGTCGACAGCGCATCTGATTGCCTTGGCACTATTAGTCGGGTTTCGTGGAGATGCGGAAACCTATGACTTACGCTTGCAATGATGCTCGGGTCAGCTGTGCCTTTGACGGTAACGTCAGCAACGTAAACGTGGGCGTCCGGGGCGTACTCAAGAACAAGACCAACAACGTGGGTCCCATGCCCTTTTAGATCCGTTATCTCGCTATTTTCCGATTCATTGAAACAGTTCTCCACCCTGTTGTACACCCATATTCTGTCGAGCTCGTACTCGATATCTTTATGCGTTTTGTATAAACCCGTATCGAGCACAGCAATCTCAATAGGCCGAGGGGAACTCTTCGATTCGGGTTTTTCGAACAACTCGGCGGTTTTGATGAACATTTCCTTCCAGCCAACATACTGGTCGCTCCTATGGTATAGTTAGCATCCTTCATAGTTGCACCTCGACCGCGGACACTTCGAAATCAAGCTTGGGCAGCCTGCATCTTGTAACGATACAGACCACTACTGCGCCAGAGGGTCAAAATTACATCGAATCACAACACTATTATCAAGTGTTCTTTCCTGCATCCAATATAGGACATGTAGAGCTAACACCGTTACACACCTGTAGTAAATTTAAATCACTTACTTGTGGTCTAAGTCGTTCTCATGGAGTCTCTCATCATCGTAAAAGCGTGCCGAATCATAAGGCTCATCATCGAGTTCGGTAAACTCGTCCATGCGTCGATTTTGCCCAGTGAATCTGGAGTTTCGATGGCGGGTGTATTGCGACTGACTCAAGGGTCTTTTTATGCTCTTGCGCGTTGATTTCAATGGAATAGCCTCGGACGAATCTAGTGAGTCTTCCCAATTTACCAGGCGAAGAGCCTTATGTAAGGGGTCAACGACGTGGTCAAGCAATAGTTTGCGGCGGAATTGCGCGTCAGGCAGTGAAGCCTTCTCGCCCGATCTCCGACCTGCATTATATGTACACGCCAGGCCCGCAACGGTGCACTTTTTGCATGACTTGGAACTTTTCCCTGGGCATTTCACCTTTCGTTTGCGGCAGCTGTATGCATTCGTGTCAGTGGTGACGCCGGGTTGGCGAAAGCAGAGTACATACCTATCGCAGGCTTGGAATAAGTCCCTGTCAAAGCAAGCCGAGGTCGCGTCTCTGTACAGTGTCCTTAGATATTCCCCGGCTTCACCAGCAAGACCAATGCGAGGCCAGGTCGTATCAGATATGACTTCTCGACACCAAAAGAACTCTTCATTAATTCTCTGTTCAAGGTTATACGAGCCTTGATCAATGATTTGACTGTGAGCTCCAGATCCGATATTCAGGAGCAGTGCTCCGAGCGCAAGAATTCGCGGGTATCTGTGGGGAAGCTCCAAGTCGCTAACTTCAGGATCACAGTATTCAGGCAGTACATCATCGTGCTCTTTAAATCGTACCGCGAAGAACGGTCGGCAGGTTATACAAGAGAGCTGCGCTGCCGTTGGGCGTATCTCCCGCATGAACTGTATCGACTCGCATGTCCAGCTTGCCTTCGTCCAGTCAGAGTCGTAGTATTGCCACACCGACCTTGCCAGTGTGTAAGCGAGGCCAAGTTTCATTTTACTAGTTAGGTCGTGCGAGTTTAGTACCTGAGATAACGGAACACTCAGTTCTCGTGCTAATTTTTGATCGGTCGGATCCGGTTCCTCGCGATCGAACAGCTGTTGACCTTGAACTTGCAGACAAATCTTGACTGGGCCACTGTCTTTTCTCAACCGCCGACAGAAGTCCTTTTTTGAGAGTGGTTCATTTTTATCTATCGGAGAAGGTGCTTCAGAACTACTATATGAATCATTTGATTCACCAGTGTTGTTGCCAAATCGGACTCTTTTGAGGTCCAATCTTTTGCTACATCCAGGAATGACGAGTGAGCCAGAGTCTCATAGCTTTGAATGTTTTTCTTACCTGTTTATTCGAAGCCGTAATTGTTGCCAGTGGCCGATATTCTGGTCTGGGGGCACGGCTAAAGAGCTTAAAAAATGCATATCAAAGACAGCGAAGCCATCGGAAAGAGAAGTACGGCCTGTTAAGCGCAATCTTGCCTCGTGTTGTAAATGTCTCCTTTCAGAGGCTTGCGGGTTTGAACAGTTGCAAGATGAGTACTCCGAGAGAGCTTGGTATACATCTTTCATGACAAAGTCTGGAAAATCATCTGGCAGTTTGATTTCTTCTTGATCGTCTCCTTCGTACTGTAACCCTTTTGCATCGCTATTTTCAACGAACTCGTATGGTTGACGCCGTCTGAAAAATTGTAGAGTTTCTTGCTCCTCCGCAGTACACTCGGCGTACGCCAACAATCCGCGCTTGGCGCGTGTTTTTGGATCTTTCCACAGCCATAGTTTTGGTTCCACTGCAATACCCAAAAGTGTTTGGTAACGCTGTCGAGAGTTGTCACTGGCGTTGGGCCGATTCGGCCACTACTAAGATGAGGACACATTAGGTTAGAACGGACTAGTTACACTCACCGTGCATAAAGCTTCAACCTCATCCAAGAATGCGGTTCCCAGGTTATGTGGGACTTTATCAGCCAATATCAGGCGACAGGAGATATGCGCAAGGGCTTGCACTTGCTGTGTCGTTCCGGCAGCTATGCCAAGTTCGCGAATGAGGGATTCTGCGATCTCTAACAGCCTCAGGATGGCTACGTTGATATTCGAAGGCCACCGCGTGTTACCCATCGATCCAACGATGCTAGTCTCGGGCAAAACGAATTGAACAAAGCGTATGGTCGTGTTGTGTAAAGACGATGGCAACTTGCGATGCGCTGTTCCTAGGTGCGGGGTTGCTGCTCATTATACCTTGGCTGATTAATGGCACGTCCGATGGCACTGGTCGAAGGTCATCTGATCATGCCACGGCGCTTACAGCCCACTTCAACCTCATACACATATAACCGACAGCAATAAACACCACCAATAATCTCCACTGATATACTTCAGGTCAGAGAGCAGCATTGCTATGGAGCTGGAAATGGAGAGGAAGAGCGCCCTTGACCACGATGTTAGCAGGAGCGCTCAGCCCCAGGAAGGCAGTGGTGCCCAACACGATATCACTGCAACACCGAAAATACAATTCGTCGCAGCACGTACATCTACGCAGGACTTTGGTGATGTCGAAAAGACTTCAAGTATCGCAGATGCTACCATTTCGTGCCGTCAAAGTCTTACGAAATGCCTGGATGTTAAAAGCTTGAAGGACGATTGGGCAGAAGATAGGTTGGCTGATTTCAAGCTCTGGGATGCTGGTGTGGGTGCCTCATCGAATCGAAAAAGTTCATTAGAAGAGCGGCTAGCATCGAAGCCACATGTACGGAATGTGGTGCTGAACCTCTTGATGGTAATAAAAATTACAATCGATCAATGTGGAGAACTTGGTAATGCCCTTCGTCTTAAGAAGAATAGGATCTTCATTACTGACCCTACAAAGGCCGCAAGGTTGATCAACATACAAAAGCAATCCCAGAAGCACTTTATGAGCAGCCGAAAGAAGACGCTGAAGGTAAGAGAGTGCCATTGCGATTGCTCTAAACCCACGCTTTTACGGCCCGGTTTGACAGGAATCAGGCCCATCCTTGTCGGTGGCTGACCAGGCGGGCGTTGATATACATTCTGCCAACTTGTTAGAAGCTGTTCAGACTGCCGATACCCTATTAAACGATCTGGCAAGACTTGGCGCTGTTATCCGGAAAGCCGCAATCAAATCTCATATCGAAAAAGCAGACGGCGAGTTCCGTGATAGCAGTGCCGATCTACAAGCTCTGAAGAAACATCTTACACGCATTGTGTTATTTCGCCCCCAACATCTCGAGGAAAGACGGGCCATCTTCTGGCAAGGCCCCGGTATCAATTTCTTTGAGATGTCCACCCCAGAGCAGCATGCCTGTCTAAGTAACTTTGGCTTAGGTGCGGGGAAGACGTTGGGCGCTGGCGAAATGACCGAGGTACAGCAACGCCTCATGACGGCAAATCTCCGAAGGAATCATCGCTTCAGATATTCACAAAGGCACGCGCTTAAGTTAGAGCAGGGCCAAGTTCAGCCAGCAAGAAGCACCGTCCCTGATCTGGCCCATATCTCGGGCGCAACAACGGAAACTAAGTCGAACGCCAACGTTGCGGGTGGTCCATCCCCTCAGTTCACCACCACAACAAGTTTGACTCCAACGGGTTCACCCGAGAATGTGTCAACTGAAACAAAGGAACAACGTGGATCGTATCTATCTGATACAACAGCGTCTGCTATAAACACGGAGTCCATGGACGCACCAGAGGCATCGGTAGCTCCATCGCAGCAATCCGGCACTGACGCCTCTGCAGTTACATCCAGGATCAAAACACAATACCCACAGCCTCCACGTCTGAAAGAAAGGGCGATAACCTTCAAATGCCCATGTTGTTGTACACCACTGGAAAGAAAAGTCCACGGAACACGTCGATGGAGGTTCGTCATCAGCTTCCTCTGTTACTTGTCGCGGATCAAATTTGACTCGCTCATAGAAAGCATATTGTTCGCGACCTTGAACCATATACATGTATTTTGGATAACTGTGTCACACCCGATGCTTTTTTCGCTGAGAAATATCAATGGTTGCAGCACATCACCGATGATCACAGCCACCTCACCTCCTACTGGGAATGTCATCTTTGCGAAGACTCGGTTCAACTCGGCTCAGAGGAGATGTTCATCAGCCACATCATGGAGCAACATAGACGCGCAGTTAAAGAAAATCAGATCCCAACTTTCTTGAAAGTGTGCGCAAAACCGAAAATACTGGATGGCATGACCTGCCCATTGTGCTCCGTGGGTGCGATCGACCAGGATGAATCAGGCGAGCTGCTTCTTGATCATATTGCAGAGCACATTCACTCTTTCGCATTGACCTCATTGCCTCTGCTCTATGCGGACGAGCATGACAAGAAGGACGAAGAGGATGATGAGGAGGATGACAAGAAAGAACAACAGCCGGAGAAAAATGAATATTTCAAAAGCAACCCGTATTTCGCTCAGAGTGATGAGAATTCATCGAACGCTTCACGAGGCACTATACTCGAATCGGAGGATACAGATAATCAATTAAGCTCGGTCAATGCTCTTAGTATTGAAGGTACCGACAAAGAGAAGCCACACGCAAGCCTAGTCGAGTCGATGCATCCGCTTGAACGATCGGAAGCGACCGATGAAGACTCCAAGATGTCAGCTTTCAAGGATCTCATGACTGATAAGCGAAGCCTCGAGCAGCGACTCCATGAGCGACAGCTTAACACTGAGTCTTGGAGATCGACAATGGCGGACACGGAAGAAGTCGCCGAGGAATCGTCTTCTCAAGGCGACGATGAATCATTGACCCTAGAAGAATCGACCAAACTCTCGCCCTCTCAAGATGTGACACCGGAAGTCTTGCCCGGTGAAGAACAACTTCCACAGGGCGAGAAATTAACACTCACGAGTACTAAACAGGGCCACGGAGACGAAGAGGAGGACGATGACGAAGATGATGACGACGAAGGATCCGAATACGAGGATCTGTCTGGCAGCTTGAGAGCTGAGATGGTGCAAAGTGCATTCGACGGGAGACAATTCCTTCCTCGAGGTGCCCTTGATCATCTCGTCACCCAACAGTCAGTCCGAGTTGCTATGGATATCGACCAACCTACCGAGCGCAACACCATACTGGAAGAATACATTATGAGCAATGCTAGGGCAGTTTTTGCCATCGCTGTTTACATCCGTCTGCCTCGACTGTGCAAAGCCTTGAGACTCTTCTTAGAGAACGACTTCGGAGACGCCAATCTACCAATCGACATGTGGTCCGGAGAGCTAATCAAAAGTAAATCAAAGAATCACCCATTCGTTGCCATGGAACGCCCGTCTAGAAGAGCAACTAATCGTATCTGGACCTGGAGTCGTATATATGACTTCCAGGAGGAACAGTGGAAATTTATTGCCCCAGTCATTTCAACATCTATAGCCACCTACGATATGGGCGAGCGAATCATGCCTTTCATCAAGAAACATGCGAATCGTCGTGAGGGTTCATTTGCTGTCGTTTCCCAATATGAGATACACAGGGATCATTTTGAGGACCCCCCAGAATGGTATGCAACAATATGGCAATGATGACCAAGCATTTGCTAACATGTTATAGGGAGGTACAGATGACGAGTGTGTCCTGGCTGTGAAAGCCATGAAAGCTGAAGATAGTCAGACGTCATACAAACGCTGGGCCTCCGAAGTGCAAGCTCTGAAAAAAATGAATTCATTGCATCACGATCATATTGTCCGCTTTCTTGGAGCCTTTCATCGTGGTAAGCCGGAGAATCTTGAATATTACTTGATGTTCGAGTGGGCTGCTGGTGGTGATCTCAGAGACCTATGGGAGGCAACTCCCCAACCAGTACTGACGGCTTCACTGATAAAGGATATCATGAAACAGGTGGTCGGACTTGCGGAAGCGCTGCGCGCTGCACATTACTTGGTAGATGATGACGGCAGACATCACGGTGCATCCTATCGCCACGGAGATCTCAAGCCACATAACATTCTCTGGTTTCCGGACGGAGACGGGTTTGGTACCCTCAAAATCGGGGACTGGAGCGAAGCTAAGGAACACAATGTCGATACACAAATGCGCTACGCCACGACTGCCGTATACGGTACTCGCCGCTACGAGCCCCCTGAAGTGGTGACAGGAACGCATGCAGATGTCCGCTCCAGGCTTTATGATATGTGGAGCATCGGCTGTATCTTCTTTGAGCTTCTTGTTTGGCTTCTTTATGGCCTGGACGAACTGAAGACATTCAGTAGGTTCGAGAATCAGGAATCAGCGTACTCATCCCCGTTCTTCGAGGTTGATATGGCAGGGGGAAAGAAAACGGCCAGGGTACACAGAATTGTAAAACATTGGATGGAACGAATGGCCCAGGACCCGGCCTGTCAGATTGGCAATACAGCTCTCGGAGATCTCCTTGAAACAATCCAAACTGGTCTTTTGGTCGTAAAACTTCCTAAAGCTGGGGGTTCATTTGTACCAAATAAGCCAGGTGGTGAGAGAGGCAGTGAGGCTCTGGGCGTCCAGAATATCCCTTCCATTACTCTGACATCGACAGATGAGATGGCGCCAAAGGCGGAGAGTTCGTTGCAGCTTCCAGGTCCTGCGAGATTACGCGCGATAGAACTCTGTGATAGGCTCTCACATATTATCAACACGGATGAGGACGAGAGCTACTGGTTTACCGATCGGTCTCTTCGACTTACTGCAGCAATCCCCAGGCCTGGGCAAACGAGGACTGTTACTAAACTCCCTGGGCAGTCTGAGAGCCTAGCATACGAAGATAACGACTACGTGCATACGAGCGCTGATTATACAGCACCGAGAATAGATTATGCACATCCAAGAAGAACCACAGTGGACTGGAAATTCGAAGTCGACAACACTTTCGCCACCAATATACTTTCTTCTCCGGGCCGTGACACCGAGTGGACTGTACCTATAGCTCTTATCACCACGCATTTATGCGGGAAGTGTGTAGAATTCCAAAATCGAATTTATCTTCCACGGTTCTCTATTACATATACGACGCAAGAAATAAATGACAATACCAAGGCTGGGGACTGCGGTCTTTGCCCTCTGCTTCAGAAAACTTTGGCGCGTTACGATAGCACAATGCTCCCCACCATCACGTTCGAAAAAGTTGGTTCCACACTGAGTATGAACGGCATTGGGCCAGTACTTTCTCTGTTTAGAAATAACGGTAAGATATACTTCTCCTTTAGCACCTCCCTTGACTTGCGCAGCTTCACTGATGTTTTTCAGACGCAAAGTCTATGAGTGACGCACCCGACATTCAGATCGGGTTTGCCAACCTTCCAGGACCTGATAGTGCACTACGTCTTGATATTCTTCGGAACTGGCTCCGTGAATGCGACAGCAGGCACGTGAATCCAATGTGCAAACGCAATGACGATAAAAGTCCGAAATCAATAGGTGCAGCATCCGCAGGGTTTCCTAGGCTACTACTTGATCTTGATTACCCTGGGAATAGTGTAATTCGGCTCATCAATACGACAGGAAGTGCTCTGGGCCCCATAGAATGGATTGCGCTTGATTTTGTATGGGGCCGAGGGCCTTATTATAGCACCACTCTGGCAAATTTGGACAAACACCTAACTGGCATAGAACTTGACTTGCTACCCGCAACATTCGCCGATGCAGTGTTGGTAACCCGCGCACTCGGAGTTCGATACCTTTGGATAGATTCAATTTGCATGGTACAGGATGATATCGGAGTTTTACAAGAAGATCTAAAAAGGGTAGAAGACGTTTACAGTAATGCATGGTGCGTGCTTGCAGCCAGTTCCGCCACTAGCCCCTCTGCTGGCTTGCTACGGTCTCGAAGTGAACGCGACTCTGTTGCTGTCCGCTCCCCTCCTGATGATTATAATGTCTTCTATATCTGTGAATTCATCGATGATTTCCAAGATCATGTACTCCAAGGCGCCCTTGGACGTCGAGCCTGGTCACTGCAGTCGCACGCGTTGGCTCGGCGGACCATTTGCTTCACCGATTATCAGGTATACTGGGAGTGTGGCCATGGAGTCAGATGTGAAACAATGACAAAAATGAAAAGGTATGTGTCCTTCAACACCTTGAATGCTGACTCCGTTAAACATTTCTAAAAGCAACTCTGCTGCGTTGTTGGGGGATTCCAACTTCCCTCAAATCCTGAAAATTTATCCTCCTGGCGAGCAACTTCAACGAGTGCAAGAACTCTACCGACACTATTCCCGCCTCCAACTGACCCACAGCGCTGATAGACCTGTCGCTATCGCCGGATTGGAGCGACGTCTCCTTCGCACGATGAACGTACGGGGCGGGTTCGGAATCTTAGACGGTGCCGGGAGTATATCGGCGCTGTGTCGTACTTTGTTGTGGCAACGGGGGGGTGACGCGTATAGCTTTGGACGAATTGGCTTCCCACTAGGTCGTACTCGACCTCCGTCATGGTCTTGGATGGCATACACGGGTGCCATTGATTACCTACATATCGGCTATGACAAATGCGACTGGCAAGATATTGAGCCCCCATGGTCTCGTTCTACAGTTGTCGATTCAGACAATATTCTCATTGCCAAGGCATGGGAATACATTGGATGGCAATTCACTGCTAACCCGGGGGAGAGTATTATTTTCGACGTCCCTTTTGCCGATTCTGAAAAAGACAATGCCGCCTGCGTGGTGTTAGGAATTGAAAAAGGGTCGAGCAAGGATTTGCATTTAAGAAGACAATATGTCATTTTAGTCAAGTTAAGACGAGATCGCGCTTCAGATGGAAGTCCGCTGTGGGAGAGAATTGGGGTTGGTTATGTGTACGGAACGAAACTCGGCCGTGAGATTGGAATAGCTCATATTGCCTGAAGATGCTCATGTTTGAGGGGAATTAGTTCCAGCACGCACTTCCACCAGCGCTACCGCTAGTGGCGCTTTTAGTGTCAGCAAGAACTTTTGAAAGGCGCCTCCGTATTGCTTCCATTATGAGTTCCAGAGTATTTTAGCTGCGCTTTTCGATATTATCTTTTTTTACTGTCGCACAAAATAATCTATAGATTTTGAAAGCTCTTATAGTTGCGTTAATCAATCTATCCTGGCTTCGTTATTCGTACTAGCCTGCCGTTTGAATGGCTTAATGATATTCTTACTGCAGAAGTGAGCCTTGTAAGTTTGCAACGCTCGGCATATCCTGCATACCACGGACTTGGCACATCCTACATCCCACAGAGCCCATGATACCTCGGGATTTCAAATTTCGAGCGGCATACGTAGAAAAACTAGCCACTACTCGAATATTGTACTTCTATTTACAGTGGTGACCAGAATTGGTTTCCGGTTCCTGCACTTCGGTTATTCTGAGCGCACGGCCGCTAAGAAAGGAGCTTACTAAATAAGTGTTAGCGCTTTGCAGGGACGGTACATGTGGCTTAGATAGTGGTTATCTCATAAGCTGTGCCACATGTACCTCTACCCACCCATTATCTAATGTTACACATTTCGAAACGTCCAAATTACAAGGTCACGCCCGGAGCAGTCCTCTATACTATCGCAACTGGCTTGTACGGTGTTTTCCATAACTTTGCCACATTAAAGGTATATAGGCGCAGCAGGAGGTGGTAAGTAGGGAGGAGGTGAAGTTGAAATAACGTGTTAGGAGTGGGCAATATATAACCGCAGCACCTTGACTACCGCCCCGCGTCCATCCGCTATTGTCCTTTGAGTCGGCGTCGACCCTGCAAGTCTCGAACAGCGGCTTGGTGGCTAGTGCCTTCTGTCAAACTCTTGTTACACAACTACGTCGCTCCACAGAAATCTCCACTAAAAGTCTTGCATGCGACTACGATCCGGACAATCTGCTACTGTGTGCCTTTGTTTCCAGCCTTGAGCAAAATATGTTAGTGATGCACCACATCAATCGAGAAAACTCACATTTTATGCAACGGACAGGAAATCCGCATTTCGATGCTTTGTGTCCCCTATAAAGACCTAGTTGTATTGTTATTAGTAAAACCAGAATGTCATAAATTGACACGATGGTTATACATTTACCACATTCACCTAAACACTCGGACTCCCAGTGCACTCCAGACCCGCAGTTGAGACAACGACCATCTTCCTTGCGATTTTCCATTACCTTTATCCACTTATCTTCTGCTACGGCAACCTGCCCATTACGTTTGACGCGTTTCTTCTTTGCCAGATTTGCAAGCACGTCGTTTAAATAGGGCTGTCCTACATGTACGGCTTCGTGGTCTATAGCGTCGTGCACGGTGCCATGCTCGACTACTTTGTCCGCAGGAATAACTGACAGAAGCGTCTTCCCATATGCGGCCGCCACCGCAGCAGCGTACGGCTGCCACGCGTCGTTCTTGTGCGAGTCGGCGTAGTCGCAGATCCCGCGGACAACTAGACAGGGGAAACTATTCATTATGCCCGCCGCTTCCCTCTCAAAGCAGAGGATGCCGCCAAGGTCAGCGCTGACCTTGTCTCTTTTCGCTGCATTCTCCATCTCCTGATTTCCTGACGCAATTGTCCCATAATGAATCACTGCCTCTCCGCTCTCGCGCAGCCGCCGGTCCACTTGCTTATCTGCCTTACATTTATCGCACCTGAGCCCTCCCTCGTGGTCGTACGCTGCCTCGAACAAGACATCAGGTCCAGCCTTGTCGCGCTGAAAGCGAGGTATGCGGCTAAGCTTCGAGAGGTGTTCAGAGAGCTTGCTTCTGCCTCGGATCTGTTTTGATTGTACATTTGCAACCGCACTAAGCAAGATATGCGGCGGAGAGTTGAGCGATCCTGTTCGTTCGAACCCACTGGGTGTCGTCTTCCCATAGTCGTACTGAACCACGCCGCTGAAGGACCTGCGCGGCTGGCTGACCACCACGTCCCCGAGCCGGATATCCACCTCTGCGCTAGGGACACCTCCTCCGATGCCTACCATCAGCCCGAATCGGATTCCCTTGAACGTCGCCCTCATCTGCGCTGTAACAGCCGCCGCAGGGTTGTTGCCGATGTGCCCACTCGGGAGGCACACAATCACAACATTGTGTCCTGCCATCGATCCTAGAGAGTAGATGTTCCCATCATTGTAGTTGTCGTGCACACCATGCTCCTCATCCATCATCTCCTCCGCCGCCGCCCTCTCGATAGGAAGCGCGCAGACCCATCCTACGGTATATTCTTCACGTTGCATCTAGAGTCGTTCCGATGAGAAGAATGTGGGAGGAGGAATTATTATAGAGAGGGTACGTTATGGAGGGCAAGGGAAAGGTAACGCTGGTGCGCTGGTAGACTTTTGCTGACGCTCAGCCTTATGGCTGTGCCGTAATTCGTGACTTAGTTACGTCAGCCTAATCTATAGTAGCATTCATCTATCAGCCTAAAGACCAGCTCTTTATTATCCAAACCCAACTTTTTCGTAGTATTTGGTGTAAACGACTTTATCTATCGGAACTTTTACCCACGACAAGAGTAAAGGAACGTCGAAAGCTATGGATCCCGCATCTCACGATCAAAGGCTGGCGCGCTCACTGAACGGACGCAGAAATGCCTTAGCCTGATGAAAGAACCGTGAGTTATCGTACGGCCTCGTGAGAGATTGTATTAACTTTATTAGAAGGAAGGATAAGCCCGTGAACATAATCATCCTTCTCGGAGAAACTGGCGCTGGGGAGTCCTCCTTGTTGGAATATCTCACTGGAGTACAGGGTCACTCCATGGAGGCTGCCGACTCAGCTATGGGATTCGCTTCGTCCCTGGCCATCTTCAATTCTCCTATTAACTTCTCTTAAGTTACCAGAGAATTCCAGATCGAAAAAATGGATATCAAGAGCCAGGAATACTGCATCATGGACACGCCCGGTTTCGACCACGGGTCTGAATTGGAAGTGTTCCAGGAGGTCGTCAAGGGAATCAAAGCCATCAGACTCCACGCTCGAATCATTGGCGTCCTCCTCGTAACTCCAATGCATCATACTCGAGTTAATGAAATGGATGAAAAACTCCTGCGGTTCGCTCGAGCCTTTTGCGGCGATGAAAACTTGGCTCAGGTTACGAATGTTACAACCTTTTGGGAGACACACAAAGAGAAGCAGAAGCAGCCGTACAATACAAGGCTTGCAAATCGTCTCGAAAAGGTGAAAGAGTTGTGGTCTGTGCAAGGGCTCATCGCCCACTACCAGCATGGCCGGAAGTACGAAGGTGAACAAGATGCCGGCGTATCCCTCGAGTGGGACGAAGACCGCGAAGAGATAGCGGGGTATGCTAAAGATATGATCCACCGTCATTATGGAAGTATCAATCCGCGAGAACTTCTTATAGTCCAGCAGCTGGGAGAAGGTCTCCCTCCTAAGCAAACTGCAGCGGGCCAGTCCCTCGGCCTCACTGCTGAGTCTACCCACAAGACCACTTCCAGCAATGCGTCCTCGCCCTCTTCGGCTGTTCCTGAACCGGAAGAGCAAAATGCAGAGAAGCTCAAGCAAGACAGCTTTAAGGAGGAGCCACCCAAGAAAGATCCGCCTCAGTCGGCCTCGTCTTTAGATAGAACCTCAAAGCAAGGGACTGGTTCTCAAACAATCAAGAAAGGATGGTCGGACTACGGACTAGATATCCTTGGTACGTTTGTCCGCAATGTTCATTTTAAGGCTCCAACCAGATCAACCAGGGGATTCTCAAATGCCGGGATGGTATCCAGAGGAGAACAAATGGCGCCGCGCTATAACGGCCCCGTAGGTAAGCCGCCAAAAGTTCATATCTTCTTTAAAAACTTATTAACTTCGACATAGATCAAAATTCTGTCGTAGACCAGTTCAAGGTGATGGGATGGGATTCCAGTCCCGCGAACCGGGCGCAAGTAGGGCAGCAGTTAGGCATTTCGGGAATCCCAGGTACGAGCCAGTACAATGACGAGTTGCGCAGGACGGTTAAGAATCGGTTTCTGTGACGCCACGTGACTGGCCAGGACACCCAGACAAGCTAGATAATCGTGTATTTAAGTCAGTCCAAACTCCTTGCTTCCTACACACAACTGAGTCATTTTTCATGGCCGACCTGTCCTTGATTGTCAAGCCACCTCCTCATCTCGTTATCGACTATCCTACTCCGTGGCGTTGTGACGTACCGTGTCTGTGCGCGTGATGCCCGCGACGCGTGATGCCCGGCAGAACACCAAATCCTGTCATAACACTAGAACTTCAACACGCGATATCCCCACCACCATGGCACCAATTGATGAGGCAATTGCAGCGTTTAAAGCGCAGGATCCAGGAGAACAACTTTCGTTACAGGTTATTGCAGATCAGTTTGGTGTTGAGAGATCTACGCTGGGGAGAAGGTTGAGGGGTCAGACAAGCTCAATTTCAACCAAGGCACAACACCAACGGAAACTCAGCCCACAACAGGAATCAGAGCTTATACAGTATATTGAAACCCTTACAAAGCGAGGCCTTACACCTACAAAGACTATGATACAAACTCTAGCCTCTAAGATAGCTAATAAGAAGGTCTTAGAGGGATAGGTTCAGAGATTCCTGAACCGAAACCAAGATACCCTCATCTATAAATATACTACTGGTATCGACGCTCTCCACTATAAAGCTGGATTAAAACTTAAGTATAAGCTATATTTTGATCTACTTTATAGAAAGATAAAAGAGTATAATATCCAGCCTTATTATATATACAATATAGATAAGAAAGGCTTTATAATAGGTATTATAGGACGCTCTAAAAGAGTCTTCTTAAAGAGGTAATAGGAGAGGAGAGAGGTTTAAGATATACTCTAGGATAGATTACATAAGTAGATAATAATCCTTATAGGAATCTACGCTAATAGGATAGCGTTACTACTAAGTCTTATCTACTAGTTAGTATCTTAAGCTATAAGATTAGACTAGATAGTAGATATTAAAGTAGGGAAATACGACGTATTTATTATATTATCTCTATTAGGTTAGACTAATAATAACGTTAGATTAGCCTAGCTTAAATAGGTATTTAATCGCTATACTTAATAGAAAGCTTAATATAGTAGAGACTAGCGCCTCCTTATAGTTAATAGCTATAGTAGTTACCTAATAAGGGAATTTATTGACTACTATAGCTCCTATTAGATACTACTTACTATATTTCTACCTTATTTAACCTATATACTTTAACCTCTAAATATAGTTATATTTAAGCTACTATCTATAGCCTATACTACCTCTCTTACCTTATACCTCTAACGTAGCTAGGGACTAGTCCTAATAAAGAAAGGAAGCTTCTTCCTACTATTCTAGGACGCTTAAGTAAGCTCCTTTAGGAAGGAGCTTATTATTAAGTCTTTTAAGGCTACTAGATTATAGCCTATAGAGCTAGAAAAAATACTTAAACGCTTTACTAATAAGACTCCCTATAGAGCTAAGGTAACTATAATACTAAGTAATAGTTACTAGTAATAGATAGAGTATCTTATATAATCTATAGTAAGAGATACTATAAGTACTAAGTTAAGGTAACTCTCTCTTATAGTTAGGCTAGTAAATAGGTATTCCCTACTTTTTTTTCCTATAGAGTTATAAAAAAACTTTATATTACAAAGTTATAGTACTAAGTTAGGTCTATAACTTTATAATATAAAGTCTTTTTATAACTCTAATATTTGTAAAGTTAAGGGGTAACCTATAGTATAACCCAAGTTTATAACCCATCCATGTTTGAACCGCGCTAGCTCAATAGGTATTAGAGTTATAAAAAAACTTTATATTATAAAGTTATAGTACTAACTTAGTACTATAGTTTTGTAATATAAAGTTTTTTAATATCTCTAATAGTTATAAAGTTATTGGGCAACCCAGTCGTTGGGTATAGGGGACCCATCGAGCAACCCAACCCCAACCCATTTACCAGCCTACTTATAGTCTACTATCTATAGGTTGAAAACTAGATTCTTAACTACGAGAATTAAGGCCTATAAGAGTCTCTTACTACTAAAAAGAAGCGTAAGAAGGGTAAGGTCCTTAACCTTTAATAGCGTAAGGAGTATTATAGTAGTAGTATTATTTAGTTACCTTAAAAGATTAGAGAAGCTTGAGCTCGAGATATAGTAAAAGAGAAAGAAGTATAGGAACTATAACTCTAAAAAGCTAATGCTAAAGAGCTTAAAGCTGTAGTAAGGCTATATAAATAGAAGATTTGAGAGGAGAAGCGTGTGGCGCGAGAGAAAGCTAAGGTAGTAAGGGAGAAGGAGAGGGCTGAGAAGGTGGCTGAACGCCAACGCTAGAAGGAGGAGAGAGACTCTGCTAGGGCTCTACAATTATCCTAAAAGGGTAAGAGGCAAGCCCTACGAGGCCCCTCTACTAAAAACAAGCGTCAGAAACGATTAGGTAGTCGTGTAGCTGGTGCTGAAGTTCAGTATGAGCTATCTGCTCCTCCATCAAGGATCACATCACGTGGCCGCAACGTCAACCTCCCACAGAAATTCAGATAGTACAAAATGATTGCAAGGCTCTATTTACTACTCCACTAAGAAATCTCGTGATAATAGCTATTATATGTGGCTCTACAGCCTCATTTCTGTGATGCTGGATTTGGTGTTCTGCCGGGCATCACGCGTCGCGGGCATCACGCGCACAGACACGGTACCCCTATCAGACATGACTTTTGAAACGGTCCTCCGTACTATTCAGTGACTTTTTGGTATAGGGATTTCAACAGCGAGTACTCTTAATGGAAGGAGGGGTCTGATATATATTAACATTAACCCTTATCCTCTACGTTTTAAAGACGCCCCTCTTGAGCCTAGGGTTAGTAGGTAGTAGCTAGTGGCCTGATCACCTTGCCTAGCTTTAGCGCTTCGTTATTCAGCCTCCCAATCCACCAAGGTATTCGAGGAAGATATGAAATACGGATGGCTAGCTCTGAGAATACGTTCTCCAAGCCGTACACACTCTGCTATTAGACCTATAGCCTCTGTATCTCGACCCTATTCTTTCCATGTGAATGCCAGGCTGTTGATACTAATCAGCGTGTCTGGACGGTCCGCTCCCAGCTTCTTCTTGCGATTCTCCATCATTTGCACCCCGCCTCATTCTACTGGCCTTGATTCCAATGAGTCGACACCAAATTGGCCATGCTAGTCAGCATGCCTTCCTCCATGGCCAAGCCAGGACTTGGCCTGCAAGCCTAGATAAACTGGCACCAATGCTTGATACCGTTTTATAGTCTTGCCTCTCCGGCCTCCTCTTCTCAGTCGCAAGTACAGTCTCCACGATCTCTTTATTCAGTGCCATCTTCTTTCGACATGCTAGTAAATTTGCGACCTTCAAGATGTTCTTGATCTGTCGCCCATTCAGCTCCACAGATGCCAGCTCGTCCAAATATTTTCTGAAAACTCGTTGGGCTGCAAGTTTGCCCTCAAAAAGTTGCACTATATCTGACGGTGGGAGGTGCAAGTAAGTTCGGGATAGACCATCGAGACGTGGATGCGCGACTGGAAGGCAGTGTCAATGTTGTCGACCCGGTTGGTTGCCATGAATAAGATGCCTTCACAGTATTCGAGCGTGCGAAAGAAGGTAGCTACTATTTTATTACGCTCAAGGTCGTGCGTTGAGCGCGCTTCGAGAAAGACATCGCATTCGTCGAGTAGTAGGATCGCGTTCCACCGGGCGACGAGCTCCAGGATATTCAACAAGCGAATCTCTACCTCCCGCGGGCTAGATCCGAGATCGCCCGAGCTAATCGTATGCAGTGGCACTTGCATACTCTCTGCGACCGCCTCAGCGGTCAACGTCTTACCAACACTAAGAGGACCAGAGAGCAGCATAATAACGCCTTTGCCTTTGCCCTGGATAACGTCGTCGAAAGCCTGCCGGTTCTCGACCTGGGACTCGGAGAAACCGAGGATAAGCTCTTTCTGGTTCTTAGGGAGGACGAGGCTGTCGAAGGCATTGGTGTTCCATGTGATGTCGGAGACGAGGTCAACGAAAAAGTCGACCCACTTCTTTAGCTTGAGGGAGTACCTGCGCACCCTAGACTTGCAGAGCATTTGATAATATGGAGTAAGTTTGATCCGAACCATCTGTTTGGAACATTGGCCTGTCTTTATTATGGTATCTTCAGCCTTTCCCTTGTCGCTAATGTTGCGATTTCTTTTTCTATCCCGAGAAAGCATTTTGATGTCCCTCCAGATAGAGGTCTCCGTCGTCTAGGAGACGGTAGCAACTTACGCCTTATACTGATAGCCGGCGAGGGACTCGAACTTTTTCCCTCGTTCGATCAGCTCAGCTTTCACCGCCTCCCTGTTTTCATGGAACCCCAGCGGAAAAGCGTGAAGCTTCTGAATCTTTTCTGTCC
Source organism: Phaeosphaeriaceae sp. PMI808 (assembly GCA_021365335.1). Classification (NCBI taxonomy): domain Eukaryota; kingdom Fungi; phylum Ascomycota; class Dothideomycetes; order Pleosporales; family Phaeosphaeriaceae; species Phaeosphaeriaceae sp. PMI808. Next base: position 21,880 of record JAJTIZ010000132.1, read on the forward strand.
CATGAAACTCGAGAACACAAATATTTTCCTTTCTACGACCAAAATGCTTCCCACTCCAGCCAACGCACTCACACTTGAGCTGTAGGAACTTTCCAAGATGACTCTCATTGTACTCTGATCTTTCAAGCTCAAATGCAGCGAGCGTATCCTTGCTCTTAGATACCACAGTGGCACCAGGTTGAAATATCATCCATAGGTGGTCAAAAGTAATGACGGCGTTAAGAATATAATCTTCGAATGCCTTGATCGTGTCGCTGATCTCATGCTTGAGGAAATCATGAAGTAGAGTCGTGTGCGCCTTTGTTATCTCATCTATATCTTTTCCCTTTCTGAACTTCATTAGTTCCACCCACCTGTGTACGAAAGGTTTAAATGGCGCTTTAAACTTTACTCTCGACAGTTTACAAGTGATGCTGGGATAATCCTTTAATATGTGTTCGCCCAGAGCCCTCTTTAGCCAAGGACTCTGGACGATAATCGAATGGGCCTCAAATTCCATTCGACTGTCATGGCTTTTATGTTCCGAACGATAATAGCGAATTTGGCGGTCTCGTCACTTTCAGCCGCTTTAGCGACATCTTTGGGATACTTCTCCACCCAGGTCCAGTTGCCATCGGCATCTTTGGGTGATTTATAGATGTTTTTGATTTCTTTGATGGAGCCGGGAGCGGCGACTTCGATAGCTTTGGAGGATGTATCGGAGAAATCCGGTAATGAACTCTCGGCGTCGTTCTGTGTATCGTCCTTGACACCAATCTCGGTATCAATTTCTGCGTGGTCGGTATCTTCGTTTGAGGCACACTTAAAAGTCATTGGCTCCACCGCAATATTCTCAGTTCCATTCACAGCCTCCCCATTCATCATCCCAGGGACATAAGAGTCCCCGATAAGCTCCCAGCAATCTCCTCTTTGTCGTAAGACCAGCGGGACATCACAGCCAAAAATAACACAAATGTAGTTTCCTTTTGCCAACCACCCCCCTCCACTACCCCATGCTCCATTTTCCGTAACAAATACAGATTTAATCTCCGAATCCATACAACGGCTTGTGACGAATTGCAAGTGTTCCTTAAACATTGCATCATCGACTTGTAGTCCTCATTATAAGCACCACGTAACTTTTCAATACTAGCTCCCCGGAACTCTACCTGCGTATCGTCAAAATTGCCACAAAATCCGTGCAGCAGCCCGTGGCTTAAAAACTTCTTTGCCATCATAGGGTCCACCTGTCCCTTTAGTTGGTCATGGTCGTCTAAGCCTGGTCTTAGATCTGAAAAAAAAAACGTGATGTATTTTGCTCCATTGAACCCCTTTAATTGATAGCCCTTGAAGGTCATCGGTGAAGACCGCACAGGGCTCGAGTTCTGAGGAAGCACGAAACGTCCGATGACGCCTTGTGGAGGAAAATTCTCCCGATAGAATACCGGTTGCGAGGGATTCGAATCTCGCCCTCCTGCAGCTCTCGGTACAAGCAGTCCATGGCAAATTCGTACTCTACAAGGAGCGAATGGTGGTTAAACGCGGTCAGTACTTGGCGACCCGATAAACTCAGAGTGGGCAATAACGAGTATTGGAGAGCGGCGGCGGTAAGAGGGCTGGATGTGAGAAAACGGGCTGCTAGCCTTGGCGTGGTCTATGCAAGGGGATGGACTACATCACGCAACCGATACAATAAAGAAAAACTGCGCATCAACAAAGGGGTGCTGAGGATCTGGCCCGCCGCCGACTCGAGAGAACTCAGCCGAGGAAGCCGCAGCGTAGATACATAGATAGAGCGCAGGGCCAGAGATAGAAGGAAATCAGAACAGCCAATACTCAATCAATCAATTCAATCGACTTACTCAACTCAACTCGTTGCAACCAAAATTCGAATTTTCTATCACGTTCCAAAACCCATCTGAAATCTGACAAGTACACAGCTCTTTCATTCCTAGCACTAAACTTGGGCAATAATAATATATATCTTGTCGTTGTTGATGCACTTCTCGATCCCCCCAACAGTGTCGTCTGACCTCCAGCAGGAATCAAAGATTTTGCCTCCCGTTCGTGCGACGTCATTGCTGTAGGAGATCCTGTTAACAAAGCATCCTCCAACGGCCAGGAATTGTATCGACTTACCAGTTTACGCTCTGAGGGTAGTTATTGGAGACTGAACCAATAACTTCCGCATTCCCAATCCTGCAAAACGTTTGGAGAGGCTGGTTGACCCTGCAATTAATGCCACCGGCACCCTTCTTCGCAAGGTCATTCAGACATGACGCAGCATTTTTTGCCTTCAAAGACTCTATTAGCGCAACTAATAACCGTTTTATAACCGAGAACGTACGTTAGCATGCCCAAAGCGACACTCCGGGTTCCTTTTCAGTAACGGATTGGCAGGGGACAGAGCCCCCTCAGCTGCGTTCTTGGCGGTGACTGCTTCCTCGGGAGACAGATGTTCGCCATCGGGGTTGGCAATAATATCCTCAATCCACTGAGAAAAGGTGAATGAGACCGCGGCCGCAGCATTGCTCGCCGGGACGGCTGCGACCGAGGCCGTCAAGGCTAGGCCAGCGAAGGTAGGGAGGAAGAATTTAACCATGATGATAGTGTCTTCACTTTGAATCTTCCAGTTGACTGGGAATGGTACTTGATAAATAAAAAGAAGAATTCCAATGCAGCTTGCAGGCTGGATGAGTTCTTATAGACAATAGTTGATTTCGCCCCCAACTTAATCCTGGCATGAATAACCTTGGATATTCGCCCGATGGCAAGATTAATTTCTCTATCCCATTGTTTGGTCGGAGATAATACCTTAAGAGGTGGAGGATACAAGGGGTGCTAGAAAGGATGGATATGGCTCGTGCGAATCTTCCATACAAATCGACAATTTTCCATCGTTTCTTGCACCCCCCTTGTACGGAGTAGGGCTGCATAATATCAGCACTAGGGCCGCCAAGATATTGCAAGGGCGATACGCGCTGCGGGCTAAAGAATTCTTGCGCTACGTATCATATCGAAAAAGATCTAGAAATGGTAACTAGGCTAAAAAAATAGACTGGAATAATAGGATGGAACATTTCCTATAGTAGAGAATAGTTCTCATTCTAGCGCATTGAAGCCTCGACATAGTAAATAGAACACTTCTCATTTAAGAGGAATAAATCTCTAGCGCATTGAAGTCCCGGTAGAATCAATCGGGCGTATTTTAATTAATCAGCACTGCTGTCAGCTTAGCTGTCAGCATTACCTTGTGAGGCTATCACTAAGCTCGCGTATATGGCAGTAAGCTACCCCCAGAAGTAAGCCACCCCACCAAATTCAGTTGATTCCATCCGACAGAAGCAGCGCTATAGTGCATAGCATTACCTGCAGGAAGCTATACCCCTCCGCTACTCAGCTACAGCGATTAGTATTACAGTGCTTAGGAGAGTTTCCAAAATGTCAGAAGCGTCTGAAATAAAGGGTGTAATGAAGCAATGTAATAAAGTAATGTAATATGTAATGTACCTTCACTACGCTAACTAGATTTAGGTTATTTCAGAATCTAGGTGCTGAGGCTTTAGGAGCTCTTGCAATCAATCAACCCACATTAACGTGCCCGTGCGCGTAACGATCAGATTCGCGTAACGATCACCGAACAACATCTAAGCGATCTCAAAGATGAGGCTCTACAGCCACGTACAATAGCTATTTTCAAGTAGAATCTACTCTTGGTATACACGCGACTGGGTTAGTCAATTTTAGCCCATTAGATCAGCAAAATCTTACTCGGCTCAACCTCGGCTTATTCTTGCTCAGCCTGAATAACGCTTGCTCGGGCTTGCTCATGATTGAACTCATGGTGCCTCAGGCTGCTCATACTCGACTCGCTTTTGGATCCTTGTCCTGATTCCAGTCCCGATTCTGCCCCCACCCCACTCCTTACCCCAAGCTTTGTACCGTAGCTGTTATCCGTCTCCTTCTGCCGGACACGGCGTCACGCTAAGCTTGGCGCAAAGGAGTGAGCAAAGCAGCGACTGGGACTTAATCATTCTGTGGCCATTGGACATGGCAAAGGCATGGCAAGGGTTCTTGACAAACCAGGCGAAGGAATCGCCACCGGGTTGTACTGATCTGACCTGGACGTAGGTTTTCCTTAAATAAACGGGCAGGATATGGGGATAAAATCTTTATTGTTGGATTTAGTGCTGCAAGAATGGATCACCCAGTAATTCTTTCGCCGTGGACCGTTCCTTCGGATCCCAGGTGAGTAACCTTTTCGCAAACTTGATGAACATTTCCTTGTCATTGTCAGGAATCGGGTCAATAGATGATGCGAAATCGAGTGATGGTATGTCGCCCTTGTACTGCAGCTGATCTAAGATATTGTTAGTCAAGATAATTCGAGGCCTGTCAAACACAATCGATCGCCATACCATTCAAATCGTAAAACAGGGACGTTCGCTTGCCTTGTTGGAGTAGAGCTGACGGCGGTGGCCCTAGTAGCGCTGTTATGCAGGCAAGATGGAGTTTGTCATCATAATCCGCTTCTATGTCAAGCTCTCGAAACAGGGATCGCTTTCCAAAGAGATCCCAGAGCTATAGAGCTATCAGCAATATATCTCGTGTCGAGTCGTAGTGACATACCGTGACTCCTAAGCTCCAAATGTCAGCGCTGTATGTCCAACCGGCATCCAAAATTACTTCAGGGGCACGCAATGACTCCGCTTGAATTGCTCCGTAGTGCGGGCCGTCACCTTGGACAGAGAAGCCGTAGTCCGTGATGGCAATTCGGCCAAGAGCCTTTGGGAGGTTTGAAATCGGTCCGAATTGGTTTCGAGAGAGGTAAATGGTTCTATCCTCGCGAATGGCTTGCGGCAGCGGATTTTTATACTCGTCTCGTGCGCTCTTTTCTAGAATTGCGGGCTCTTCCAAGCTCGCCATGATGTTATCGATTTTGATATCTGACAGAGTAAGCCTGATAATCGATCAAAAGAGGCCGAACATACCGGCATGAACGATTTTGCAGTCGCTATGTAGGAAATCCAAGCCTTGTAGGATCTCCTGCAGCAAAATCCTCAAAATATGCACCGGAATCGTGCCATCCCTAAATCTTGTTTTCACGAGCCAAAGCGGCTCTCGAACTGGCTCATAGATCAATCCAAGATGGCTGTTCTCTGTGCTATTTAGCCTTTGAAGCTGGAATGAATCCAGCAGGCCACGGAAAAATTGCTTTCCTTCGTGATTCGACGATTTCTGAGATATGATTTGAGCGATAGCTAGCTCATTCTCAGCACTTTGCTTCTCAGGATGGGATGAATGGATTTTCAATGCAACATATCTCTCAGCATTCCATCTCCACCTAATGCTCGTTAGCGCAGTCGATAAAATGCGCTTGGCATGGACGTAACTGGAAAAGGTCTCGTGCCAACCAGACGGTCGAGCTGGTGCCGAAGCCAAGTTTGGTCGCTAACTGATACCTTTGATTGACAACTTCTCCCAAACGAGCTGGATAGAAATATCGAGGGTCGTAATACAGCGTTGTCTCTTCTTCAAGAGGACCTGTCTTATCGATTTTTGGGGGGGTAGCCGTCGAGGGCGGCCAAGGTCGATGCCTGAACGTGCCGGCCAAAGTCGTCAAAAACGATCTAGATTGGTGCATATCGGCCATCACTGCCCGACGTGACATTAAAGAGCTTACGTCTAGCAATCCACGCAGTCAATATTGGAGGGAAGGAACCGTAAAAGACGAAAGCCCAAGTGTGGAAGTCTTTGGTTAGGAACGCGCATTTGAAGGAAGCCGATCTCCCGTGCCTTAGCTACCGCACGGGCCTTCGGCCAATTCGGACGTCTCTTACTCGTTAGAATATGTATATAATGCGTCCGCGGATCAGTAGGTCTACGGCATAGGTAAAACTGTTGGCGCTGGTGGTGCAGAGGTATAGAGGCCTGATGTGACGACGGCTTATTTTGAGGAGTGAGAGACGCATCAGCTATGCCCCTTGGAAGCATCAGCCGCTGACGACTAGATGTTGCGGTAAGGTTACTTAACTACTCGTCCTCTATTGACGATTGTAAACTCTAAGTGCTTAATCTTGCGGCATGGTGGATGATTAGCGGCGTAAAGGTGGTAATGAAGTTGACAAGGCGAAATCTATAGACCTTAAATAATTTTTAATGTATAAAATAGGTCTGGAGCGACAATAGCTCTAGCTAAAGTCTCTACAATCTTACGGATCGACTATTGACTGCTATCTGCAATCCTCTAAATTGCTGTCCTTTGCTATTTCTAGCTTTTATTCTCGTTTTTGCTGTTAGTAATGTCTCGCGCATTCTCTACGGCTGCTCGCAACCTTCTTAAGTTCATTTGGAAAGGGACCGAACCGAATTCTAAGTATGAAAGCCTTTTGATGGAATCTATCTCTAAAAATACGAAACTACAAGATGTTGATACTGTTCAGATAGAGTGAGTGGGTGTAAAACTTAGTCGTAAACATCGCTGATACAGTATAGGGGACGGGAGCATACGTCCAATGCCGACCCGGTCAGCCGTGTTTCTGGAAAGATTTTTTGAGATGGGTCTCGCCTTACCTCTGTCCATGCGTACCATGACGGAAAGGTTGTTTACTAGAAGGATGAGTATAACCAATCTTAGCAGTAACTTGATCTTGAGTTTCTTGATTAGCTGGCTGGTTTGGGAGTTCTCCCTTAAGGGAGCAATGCTCCAATTGGAGATGAGCTTCGCGAAGAGTTATTAAGACAATGTTTTCGTAGAAAGTTGTAGATTCTAGAAATACAGGCTAGTTATAGTTATTGCTACCCAGTATATACCTAAAGGGTATCACGTAATAGCCAGTGATGGCGACTGCTACTAGGGCGAGTGTAACTCCTAATAAGAACCTCTCCGAGGAGAGAGGCTTACCGAGGAGCGAGGAGCGAGGAGCTCTGGGAAGTGAAAAGCTCCTAGGAGAAAAAGCTCCTGGGAGAAGAAAACTCCTAGGGGAAAAAAGCTCCTAAGGCGATACAACTCCTAAGAGAAAAAGGTCCTCGGAGAGAAAAGCTTCTAGGAGAGAGGAACTCCTAAGAGAAGCTCTGGAGCCATTCTTGGTCCCTAGCGACCCTGATTAGGGACCTCTATCGGACTTAGTTACCTCACATTCTTATAAGTAGATCGGGGCCCAATTTCAGACTCTCTTCATGCTATTCAAGGGGGAATCAGGCACAGTTACATTAGCTTATGCTGGCTCGCGGCGAGCTCAGACTTACTCAGGCACAGCTTATATTACTTACTTAATCCTTATGTTACACTCTTGTGTAGCTTAAGGTTAACCAGAAAAAGGATTGTGTAAGAGTAGACTTCACTTTATTATTATCCGCTATTTAATACTATGTAGCTATAGTCCTTGTTCGAGGATACAAGTCAAGTGTACACCTCTTTAGGACTTGCATCTAGTTAGAACTTCTACTAGTAACGCTTTCGACACAAAAGGAAATCCTAAAATTAGTGCTGGCGCACTTTATACTCTATAGTAGTGAGTAGGTAACTACTGAAAATATCTACTTAGTTAATTAAGCGCAGAAGTTATTCGATAATAGGACATCATGATATATTAGAGTAAGATAGGAACGGAACATAATATATTTACTTACTTGATTAGTTCATAATGAAAGTATCTTTGGGGCCTAGTTAGGTCCAGACCACGTCTCCGCTTTTGACAGCTTTGCAGACTATGATATCTAGAGCTTGGCTGCAGCCGCACCTACCTGTCTGCATGCATACAGCCAGCCTTGAGCTGCCATCTATGCAATGCGATTTCATCACGTTTGAGGCTGGCTCATATGTACCCACAATTCTTTTTTTAGTCTGCTATGGGCTTACACTAAGTCGAAGCTCCCAGTGTTGCTGCTACTCGGCTGCGGAGAGTCCGTTCATGGTCAGCAAACTCTTGCTCACCGCTCCCAAGCCGAGCGCAGCTTTCCAGCCCGCCGGAGTTTGATGGCTTGCGAGGGAAGGATTCTATATTGAGAGTTACTCATCCTGGCCGCGTGAAGTCTTTCCTCTAAATCAATTATCAATGGAAACGAAACGGTATTTAAGAGATCGAATTCCTGCACTTTCGAGCTCATCATCTACAAAGACACAAACCAAATTCTACTATCCATCTCTCTGAATAACAGTTTCTTTAAATCCCCAAAAATGGCTTCCTACAAGATCACCATCAAGAACAAGATGGGTGGACCTCAGTACTACAGCTTCTTCTGTGAGCGTCCTTCCGTCTCTGGTGGTGTTACCGGAGACCTCTGGTCAAATATCCTGAAGGCAGCACCCGCTACGCCCACGGGAGGTAATACTTCATTCGAGATCGCAACCAAGTATTATGCCATCGCGAGAAGCTTTGACGGCGACGCCACCATGGTGGCAAGGTCTCTGTCAACAAGACCGTTCCAATCAAGCTTGGCTCTAAGACGGACCGAATATCACAAACGGTTCTTCCGTGGCCATGGCTGTCACAGACAAGAACTCTGGCGACTTGAGCGCCGCTACGACCCCGGGACAGGGAAAGGTCGGAAACTTCTTCGTGGATACGGCATGTAACCCGCCCAACGTGTTCACTTTTCAAGAGGCCAAGAACAGTATGTGAAATTCAGCAGGACTTTACGATGAGTGAGTGCCACTGGCCTTGTGGCACAGATAATGTCTTCATCGATATTGCGAGCGGCGAGGATGACAGCGTCACTACTGCAATGGGTACATTCACACCATATCCCAACTCTAAGTACCAAATCATGCCTGTTGCTATCTACTATGTCGCATGTGGGACGCGGTTCTCAGCAGGGGATCTTGTCGAGGTTGAGATGATTGGGAGTTTGATGGCGGTGGACTTTGCTGCACGCCAAACTAACTCAGTCACCCTCATTCACAACGACAATCTGCAATTTGAGTTCGCTTAAGTCGGAAGCATGTAGGGTATAGCTTGATTGCGGGTTAGAAACTATGTTATCGAAGTGCAGTCCTATGCAAGGCCAATACCTTATACAGGCACTGTGATCAAATTCTACCAAGCTATTATTTACTCATCTAATGTCTCTCCCAATTGTCCATACTCTATTATTGGAGGTTTTCGAACATGACAAGATTAACTAGCTTGGAATAGCTTCTGCTATAAGGACACCCGTACTTGCGACAGGCCTTCTTGCTCAGAATAATTTATAGGGATGTTATTCGGGTACGAGGAGGGTGAGATAGGAAGTTCTTTTTCGGCTGTCCCTCTGAAAGAATGTCTTCTTTGGTGGGGGGAAAGGGCTTCTGTTTATTTGTTCAATCATTGAGCCGCTAACTTACCATATAGCTAACTGTGGACAAGTCGCAGTACGTCTGTCTTTAGGTCACCCTACCCTAGGGTCTTCATTCCCTCAGCGATCCTGTAGTACCCCTCGAACCTCGCGTGTGCCCCAGGTACCCAAAATAACCACGCAGAATACCCATGCGTCTAGTAACCTATCTCGCACTTAGTGCGGATGCGCAATAGCAATCTAAGACTTTCTATGTAGAATAATGGGTGTCAATTCGACCGTGGTAAGAATGACAGCTACTCGCCGCACTGGCTAAGCGGAGCATCTTGGCCAGTGCGGCGAGTACGCAGCTTTTGGCACCAGCCAATGGAAGAGAGAACCTCCCTGTCAAAAATTTCTGGCACCCGCCAATCATCTTGCGGTGGGAATGCCAGCTAACGTAGCTAATTAACTGCAACCACATCGGACCCACCAGTCGGCCTGGTAAGAGCATATATTATCGCGTCCCTACACAAGAGATATTTTGCAATCAGCCCATCCTTTTCTCCCAATACCAAGACTCTTTGACTGATTTCCAATTCCCTCTGTTACACTTTGGATTCCGCTCTTCATCCGTCCTCTGCAAAAGTCTACTTTGCAGCAAAACATGGCTGGAAGGCGTGTCGAAAATGATGAGTGGGAGCTTCACAAGGATGAAATACACAGATTGTTCATTACAGAAGGCTGCAGAATAGCCGAGGTGGTAGATCTGATGACTCAAGGCTACGGTTTCACACGCACGTATGTCGAAGAACGAGAACCTTACCCTTAAGCAATTGATACGATTGTAGCTGATATCTACGTAGGAGAGCTCAGTACCAGACCGCTTTGAAGAGATGGGATTTCAATAAGAATATAACAAAAGAGGATTAGCTCTTTGTATCCGAGCACATCAAGAAGAGGAAGGCCAAGGGCCGCGAATCCCGAGTCGATATCCGAGGGGCTATGATACCAGTCAAAAGGTTAAAGAAGGAGATATCGAGGTACGAATACAATTTTACACCCTTTTGGCGTCCCATGTTAGGTAGGTATGTCCGATACAATACTGGTATAGAGCAAAATAACCAGAGATCCAGACGGGAACAGTCCGCATCCTTACATCCACATATACACTCCTCCACGCTCACCTAAGATGACTCTAGCGCTTTCGCCTACATCTCCCTATTCAGGGTCAGAAGTAGTACCTATATCTAAGGACGCGTTTCTTGAATGGGCTGGTCATACGTCTTGGTACCGATTCATAAATTTCACACGGATGCTGGAGATCAATGGTCCCCCTGTGCTTCTCTTTGTTCCAGACTGGTCGGCAGACCTCGGCCTTCCTATGGGTTATACTACGGACACTCCCACTTTTTCTGCAGGTTTAATGGAGGAAGCGCATCAAAAACCAATATTCTATAGCCAAACAGACAGTGTCATCGTCTCAGGAGTCGTTGTTGGTACCATTCAGCAGGTTGGCCACCACATCATCAAACATCATCCGGGCGACCAAGAATTCACAGCATTCGAGAGACAATAGCACTATTTTGATAAAGTGAAAGAATTCTACAATTGTGCACTGCGAGCCTCAAATCCACTCTGCGTTGCGTCTGCAGACGACAAGCAGAGAGCCGAGTTTCTGCTGCCCATCACAGGGATCCTACCAACGGGAAGCGTTTCTGAGAAACTCCCCGAGAGCACGCCGCTACAAACACAAGTTTTCCGCTCTAATACAGAGTCTATCAGCCTCTTATCGAAATTCTCTCGCCGAATAAAGACACTACGTACGTGGCTAGAATGCATACGAACTCTAGAACCCTCATCATTTTGGAAAACCTCGGAACCGATTCCGGACTCGTCATTAGATAGCAAATCTCAGGTTTAGAGCCCTACAAGCAACTACCTACTTCAGATCCTCATCGAACTCCGGCGCCGGCGCCCCATTCCTTACGCCAACAGGCTTTGTAGGGACGACAGAGTCGCATGTACAGCCTGGTGACGTGGTCTGCGTCGTATTTGGATGTTCGATACCACTGATTCTATGTTTGACGAGAAAGCATGCGGACACTGGCGAGGAGGAATTCAATTTCGTGGGCGGATCGTACATTTACGGCATCATGAATGGCGAATTCGTCAAGCAGCATCCCCGGCGTCGATCTCGAATATTCTATTTGATTTAAACGGAGAATGGTGAACAACTACTTCTATGTCTTTTCAGAGCCAACAACAGAGCTGGGTGGGCAGAAGACCCTTGTCTACTCTCTGTGTTGGCATCCATACTTTGACGATACGTGTGTACTGGGGCAGCATTAGACTGAGATAGTTTAAGGCAGCATGGGTTCAGTCATCACTAGCCTAAAGCTCCATAACTTTGATCATCTTGATGACCAAGCCTAAGCCAGCGTGAGCAAGCTTGATTCAGCCTAAGCAGAATTAATCTGAAGTTGAGCCGAGTAAGATTTTACTAATATAATATGTCAAAATTGACAAACCTAGTCAGCAGTATGCCAAGAGTAGATTTGACTCGAAAATAGCAATGGAGCAATAGCAAATATTCTTCGAAGAACAGTGACTGGGACGATAAATATGCTCATTAGCATTCTGTAGAAACTGTAACCTGGAGTTGCAATCTAGACTAATAGAAAATTGAGAAATGTATAGAATATTTGATTCTGCAATGCCTCTTGAATTGAATGGCCGCTAAGTCGTCTGGCGTGGGTGTAGCCTTGACCTCAGTGACTCTCTTGCTTCGGCTATATAAAGTCTTGATGGTCTATCAGAGCCACCATAGAGTCCTTTCAGCAATTTCGTAAACGCTGGATGACTAAATCGATCTGGAATACTCACCTCCGTCACCGCCCCGAGTACGTCAGACCAATAGGAATATAAATGACCATCAGAACTCAAAAATAGTAGTACCAGAGCCTCAATATAGCGCTGTAATGTTGGTAATCTGACGCCCGGGCAGGAGGCGGGGAAACGACCCCATTCTTCCGGTGAGGTCCCTAAGGGAACCGCTGGGTCGTTGGCAAAGATAATGTCTACGCCATTAGAGAATGCTACTCCTCGTCCTTCGGTGGGCACTTCCCAAAGGACGTCTTCCCCCGCGTGAAGCTGCACAGTATTCCATCTAGGTCCTGCCAACATACCTTCGCTAGAGTTTAGGTGAAAGTGTGCAGGCTGTTGGTCACTATAGTATTGCCGTCGTGCTTCTACCCAACAAGTCTGCTCACAGCTCCTATCCTGGCATAATGGAACTCCTTCCGCTTCTAAGGACTTAATAGCAATAGGAAATTGTCTTTTCGGGATTACGAAGGAGAGATCCTATAAAGTTAGTTTCTTAGCACTATAACTTCTTTATTAATAAGCAGCTTCATACCACGTTCGCGACTCGCACATTATAAGTAGCCATAAGATGAGATCCCCAGAGCAGATTTTCTACCCCGTTCGCACTAAGCAACCTCGCGACATTACTGCAGAGTTCGATGCCGAATGGCTGTTCGACCAACGGAAGGGAAGAGGACAAGAAAGGTTGGTTGTGAGCACCCAGCCATGGGTTACTCTTGAGTGTGGACGCGATACGCTGCCAACTAAGCCAAAAAGTACCCTTATCTCCCTTACGCACAGTGGAAGTGGAAAGGTAAGCCGACTTCGCATTACGTCTCCATACATTCGAGTTTAAAAGAGGGAAATACGGTGATGACCTGAGGATAGCTCGAAACATTGTGCGTGTGAATGTATGCCAGATGGGCACGGTTTGGCTTCGCTCCAGTCTATGACCTGTGTGGAATTGCTGTATCGGGATGATTTTGGTCAAGAAGAAAGGAAGGGGAGAAATTGTTGTGGGGAATCGATTATGGAATTGAAGCTATGGAGCATGCAGAGTTTTCTCTAAGCCTCTGAGTCATAACAGAAATATATACCCAATTGCCAAACTTCTCTATAATATTGGGCTGCTAAACCGCGGTTAGCACGGTAATTTTCCTACGCCAAGTGTAGGATTTTTCTCCGTGTGTAAAGTATTGTTGGGCGCAGCCGTTCCGTGGGAAAGCCGTCTTGATGTGGAACGGCACACGTTGTATGGTGCATGCATGGATAGATTGGTGAGCTATTAAGATTCTACTGATGTAATGTGCCAAGATTGGCTAACCTACCTGCGTGTATGCTTAGGGTAGATTTTACCCGAAAATCGCGTTTTGAAGTTGATCAATTGAATTTGGTGGGGTGGCCTAACTCCCCCGGGGCCAGCTTAGTGTTTCAATTATCTTTTCCTTCGTAATGGATTCTCTACTATTCAGTGACTTTTTGGCATGGGGATTTCAACAGCGCGCCCACTTAATGGAAGGAGGGGTCTGATGTGTATTGACATTGATCCTTGTCCTCCAAGTTTTAGAGACGCCCCTCTCGAGCCCGGGGTTGGCAGGTGGTGGCTGGCGGCCCGATCAGCTTGCCTGGCTTTAGCGCTGACCCTCACCTCGCACCCACTCTTCTTCATTAGGTCAGCTATATCAGCTATCTAAACAGCGCCTTCTCCTCCTCTCTCGCACTCTACGAATAAGAGGATAATCAGATGCAGCCATGCTAGAGCGCGCGGCTGCTCCACTTTGCAGCCGATCTTCGATAATATTAACCCGAAATCTCGTTGCCTTCAGTATTTTTAACAATATTGGGATAAATACCAACCTTGGAATAAACTCTTGTAGATATGCCTTCTCGACAACGGAATACACGAATTGCACCGTATACCTCACCTTACCCAGTACGCCATTTAAAGATAAGAGAGGCTAGGGTCGTACATTTACTTCCCGGTAATTTCGATGAAACAATTGTTTTGCGCTTACAACGCGTTGAACTGTCATCCGCTCTAAAGTATGAGGCTCTCTCCTACGTGTGGGGCACAAGTCTAAGCCCACTGCAAGCCCGGGTAAATGGTTTGGGAATGTGGATTACAGAAAACCTGGATTGCGCACTACGCCATCTCCGTTTTCGAACTGGCATCCGAACAATATGGATAGACGCCCTGTGCATAAATCAGCGTAACCTTGCTGAGAGAAATCAACAGGTCAGGATGATGGGAAGTATATACGCAATGGCGCACAGAGTTGTTATTTGGTTAGGACCAGAAAATGCGCATGATCCTATCGAGAATGTCATTGCACGGGGTCAACTCACACCTGAAAATGACATTCGATGGATAACTACGCTTTGCCGACTAACCGAGCGTCCGTGGTTCACGCGAGTATGGGTGGCGCAAGAGTTTGCACTTTCGCACAATGAACCGATAGTTCGCATCGGGCACAAATCGATGTCTTGGGGCAGCTTCAAACAGCGCTTTGTAGCGGCAACAATTGTTCAAATGAGGAATGACGCACCACATGATGTTGAATCGGCGATAGAAGAAAGCTCAAACCGTATCGATCTTATCGAGGATACGAAAGCGACGTTGTCAGGCACAAGGATATTGAAGCGACTTAGAATGGCAACTGGAACGAGCAAGACAAATGGGGATGATTCTGGCACGATAGGCGCACCAAGTACGGAAAACACAGGAACACTTCAGTCGTCTACAAACAGTGCGCATTTCGCATTTCAGCTAATTCGCACTGCATTGCTCGTGGCTACCGACCCCCGCGACAAGGTCTATGGCCTCCTCGGCATGTCTGATTTCCAGCATCAACGTGTTGAAGCTGACTACTCTAAGCCCGTAGAACAGGTGTTCACGGAAGCTGCCGCTAATTTACTTCACGAACGCCATGTTGAGTTCTACATGCACTTCCCACTCCGGGGTCCTCGCAGGAGTAGCGCCGAGGAACAGCATGTGGTACTGGACCTACCTTCTTGGGTCCCGGATTTGACCCTTGCGTGTCCCTCAGGTAATACCATACATCTCGACTTGCCAGCAAATGACATCACCCTCGTAAGACAGGCATATCATCGACCAAATACCCTCATCTCGCCCCCAACTACCACCAACTCTGATTTATACATCCACCAACTCTGCGCGAAGCCGCCATCATCTAATTACCCTATCAAAGTATCTCCTTCAGCCTCTACGCTGACCACTTATGGTAGAAGCCTTGGCAAAATCACACAGGTCCTCTCCACATCTTCTGACGACTTGATATGGGCTGATTCCCTCTCTTCCGGCCCTAGAACTATTAGCACCTTTTATAAGTCTTTCCTCATTCCCAAAAACATATCGGCAAAAACTTTCCTTCTGGCGTTACTTCTGGTACCTATGCGCAATCCTGATGTGGATCCTGACATCCTTGAGCCTTTTGCCACACTCCTCGAAGCTGGTACAAGTCTAACCCCACGGACAAGCGCTCTTGACATTCCAAAAGACTTTCTCAAAGATTTTGGACAGCTTATCCATTTGGCGACGGCTGAGCGAACCGTATTCGTGACCAATAATGGCAAGGTTGGGGTAACGTATCATACGGACCCCGAAGGAGTAAGGGCTGGGGATGAGGTAGTAGGACTGTTCGGGATTGGGTTTCCGTTCGTATTACGTCGAAATGCTGAAGAGTGCGGAAATTTTACGATGATAAACGTTGCTCACATTGCTGAATATAAATGGGGATATGATGGGATGGGGACTGGAGATGATGCTCAGAGGTGGGGATTAAGGGAGTATATCATCAAATAACAAATATAAATGGTAAAGATTGAAGGATTATATCATAGATCCCTACGCTTGTTTAGCGCCTACGGTACCTAGCTATAAATCACTGCCATCCTGTGACATTAAGGCATGAATAAATATAATGGATGTCTCATGCCTCTCAACCCGAACAACTTCCACCACGAACTCTGACTGATTTATCCGACGACCTCACGTGTCAGAAGAAATACGCGTCTATCATTGGCTTGATTGACATACTCTCTATACTACTATGGAACATGCTCGGCATGCTAGCTCTACCGAGTATCTCAATCTATTATTCACTTCCTTCGCCGCAAGCCTCTCTTGGAAGTACCTTCCACCTTGCATTACTAATATATACAAGTTTATAAATCTCAGAAAGCTAATGTATTAGATAAAAGGAAGCCTGAGCATATAGTTCTGCGCTCCGCGGGTAAAATAGGAAGGAAACGAGATTTGCCCATATAAACGGTATAAGGATTTGAGAGGAGTGGGTGAAGGAGATTTTCGCTGGTAAGTGTAAAGGATAAGCGTTGCGCTAATAGTGTGCCGCTGATATACGGACGAAAGACGGGCGTGAGTTTGGGAAGGGTGCTGAACCCTAGTGCGGTCGCTAACGCGAGATTGATGCGAGGTACAAGAAGAATGTTAGTGCACGGAGTTGCATTTAGACTGATTCCAATTATCTGGGGTATGCAAATTACCTAATTCGGACTAGTATTCACCAAGATAATCGCTGACCCACCGTTTGCCAAGACTATACCATTACCCATTTGCCACTCTAACTATATAAGCCGGCAGCGTAGAGTCTTAATTAGAGGAGCTATTTGAATCGTTAAATAGTTGAATAGTTGAATATATGCTTAGTTACCTTAGGGTCTTAAATTGTATATAAATTTTAATTGGAGTAAAGAATCTTCGATGAATTTCTATAGCCCGAGCGGCACGCGGACCAGACTCAACCTTTCATGCACCCTTTATGCACGACATTCCGGTGTAGGCCCAGCTACTAGGGCAATCTCATGGTACAGAGCTCGACTAGATTTGGTAGATGGCATAGTTTTAGTTGTCCCTGTATTTTGTAATTTCAATACATTTTACTTGAACTCCTAGTTAGAACACTCCCTCCTCCAGTGCAGGAAATGGACGGCGCATCGAACAGAGATGCTACAGTGCACAGATACGGACAGGGGAAACATCTCTTTCTACCTGGGCGGAAAGACCACAAGAGATGACGAGAAATGGGCCCCGAATATGAACGCTGTCCGAACAACGATACGGCGGACAAATTAGGACACTTAACTAATCTACCACACACGAACCACCCCACATATCACCTCGTGCCACACAAGGCAGACACCGCTTCAGCCGCCGAAGATAGGGCGTTGAACACTTGGAGAACAGCCTTTAAGCCTGTCTACTAATATTACTAACCCACTAGAAACCGAACAAATAAAGGAGATAACAAAGTGTTCTCCAATTTACGAGCATAAGGGTTGGGAAGTTTTGAGGAACATCGCGGTATATTACACAGTGAAATCAACCCTCGTACAAGACTGACAAAAACGAGCGAGATTTGATTAAATTAGTGGGCTATGAACTTGACGAGCGATTGTGGGTCTCTGAGGGTCTTCCAAGGCCCTGCCGTTTCTCAAGGAAAATCTTTGGCGCGATTCGTATTACCAATATTAGTCGTCTACATGCCTTGATAGCCGCAATCTGTCACTCTGCATGTCATCATTGACTAGCAGGCGCCAGTCACTGGGGTTGCAGGAGCAAATCCAACCACGCCGGCAACAAAGTCAATGGCCATCCGCCACTTCCTCAACATGTGACTCCCTGTATTAAACCCCGACGACATGGAGCTGTCCCAGCTTACCTTGACGTACTGGGGTGCAAAGCTGCATGACCTATCCGGGCTTCCCGGTGGCCCAACTGTGAAGGTCTGGGTGCCTGCAGGTGTTCCGCCAACTCCAAATTGAACAGTTACAGACCGCCCTCTCGAAAGTTGGTGCGAAGTTGAGTCCCGGGGGAAGTCATCAGGGAGTTGCTCCTGGCTGCGGGCCGACGCGTAGTTGATACCTGTATCGATGAGGATGCCGCAGCCGTCGAGGTCGCTGCAGTCAGCGGGCGTGAAGCCTGCAACTCTGTAGGTGCCCGGAATCTCACCCCACTGCCAACGATACCTGGGCGAGACCGGCGCAGGAACCGGAGCCGGGAGAGAAACAGTGCGAGAGGCGAATGGGGACCAGTTAGAATTCGTCAAGCCGAGCGTGATTCCATCCTTGTCGATGATCCAGCCTGGCGAATAGGTAGTACCGACCGCCGTGCCGGTGGTCGATATTCCTCCGATGCTTTCCACGTTGAGCAGAACGTTCTTGTCGGGTGTAGACTGCGGTTGCCCGTTGTAAGTTCGCCCGAATCCAATCCCCATGATACTTATAGGACCAGCCAAGGGTGTCGTCTCATAGCAAAGGTAGGGATACCCGCCGGGGAGACATTTGATACCACAAGGATAGATAGAGGTTCCCCGTATAAAGTCAGTACCGCCAGCACAGTAGGGCCAGACACGCCGACGACGTAATATGGGCATTCGCACTTGTACTCTACAGCGAGAACTGGAACCAGGGCACGAACCTCACTTGTTGTGCCTTTGTTGAACCAGACCCAGCGGTTAATCCAAAAGCCCCCGTAGAGAGTGTTACTGCTCGTGAGGAACAGATAGGCTCCGGGGGTTCTAGATTCAGATGCAAGGACATTAAGGTTGGCGACTCGGGTAATGATGCCAGTGGAACCTGTGTCGACGAAGAAGGTGAAGCTGTCCGGGCGACCGGTGTAAGTTTCCTCGCGCGTGAACCACAAACGGACATGTGGTGGACTAGTGAAGGGCATAGACTGAGCCGGGTCGTCGGACCAAGGGATGACTGCGGTCGTGGTCCCCAAGGCGACACATGATGGAAGGGTGATGGTCAGTAGAACTGCACAAATAATAAGAAATGTCATGGTTTGTGACTACGCGAAGCATTGGTGTGAAAGCAATTGATGGTGACACCCTGACAGGCAAAATCTGGTGCCTTGTGACCGTACTTATAGCGGAGCTGCTGGAACATGTGATTGTGGTACATAAGATAGCGCTAGCAGAACAGCATTCTTATTGACGAGCTCGTACTGTACGAGCATCACGGGGAGACGGTGAAGCGGGAAAGGCGGTGTAGCTGCATAGATAAGCCGCCTCATAAAACATGTGATGTTCAGCTGAGAGTTACTTGCTCAGCGACGGCGACCCAGTTGTTGAAGTAGCCAGAGACAGAAAAAAAAGGATCACAGTATATTCTATCAGAATTAGTTCAGATACTGTGGACCTCAAATCCTGTTTTCCGATGAAAAGATTCCAAACAAGTATACGCTGGGAGGATGTGATACCTACTGTCCCTGACAGTCCGACTGTTTTCTACCAAGAACGCCACCAGCACACAGCCCAACGCACCCAACGTCAGGGATGCTTTGGTGGCATGTAATACCGGATTGCATACACGAGTGTAGGGTTGCAAATGGGTATGGGTTGGGTATGGGTTGGGTTGGCTTACGTGATAACCCAACCCAACTCAACCTATCCCTTGAACCGGTAATCTTATCTTTGTGTGGCCAAGATGGCATCAGGTGGTGGGAACCAGACTAGATATTTTTTGGAACAGTATCGGAGGGAGCAATAGACCGGTCCCGCTACACGGGAAGTGTTCACGGAAAAGAGAGTGTTCAATCAAGGAAAAGGTGCTTGAGAGGCTTAGTCATCTTAACTGGATTTGCCGGAACAAGGTCTACCCCACAGGTGAAAACTCCACAAACTGACGCCACGCACCAACATCTATCCTAGAATTGAACCCTCTAGGTGTTAGCGGAAATAGCCTTTCATGGGAGGACATTTGCGTTGGCGAAGAAAAGCGGCCTGGCGCTGGGTCTTGCTGAATGGAGGCAGGAGTCATTTCGAGCTGTAGGTGCTCAAACACGCTGCTGTTCTCCGGCTCGTTTACGAGTCTGTCGATTGGTGCCCGTTCAGAAGCAGCGGCGCAGAGAAGCTTAAAACGATGCGGGAAATGTGTGATGATGAAGTCAGAGGGCTTGTCATTCTCCACGAAGACGTGTGCGCTTCCCCAAGCAGGTTTCTCATCTCCTCCCAATCACCCGTTCTCGTTTTATGCTCGACATACCACATGATTCGATGGAGTTTAATCTTGGTGCAAACTTTATACTCTATGTAACGAGTGCTGTCTTGGAAGGCTTTTTCGGCGTCGTCGTAGCGCCTTAGAAACGAATAGTAGCCTCTAAGCATAGATCGTGATCTGCCGTACCGGAGGTCCGCTAGCTCCTGTCGCAGTTGTCGGCCGGTTATGTCGGATTTCTCGAGGGCTTCTAATCTCTCTAGCAAGTCGTTTGGAGACCCATCTTCGAGATGTAGTAGGCCTTCTATAGATGGTGAATAGGTAAGATCGCTGAGATTAACGCATTTATTCGCTAAGGTCTTATGTTCTTCAAACTTCCCCGTATCACCTAGGTCCACTGCCTCACTGTCTTCTAAGTCTGTAATGTTTCCGTGTAGTCGCATAATCTTCGGGTGTTCTGATCCCAAGATTGGCTCCCAAAGTTGTATAGCTCGTTGCTGCACTAGCACTCGGTACTAGGACCGGGCGCTTAATTTCAAGGCTGCCAATGTTTTGCGCATCTCGATGGAATCCGGTTGTTGAATGTAGTTTTGCCTCTCGCGCATTAGAAAACGAGATAATTCTTGGGTGATCCTAGCGGCAATGCTTTGAGGACAACCTTCAAATTCCGCAGCCCGCATTAGAGCAACAAGAAGCTCTGTGTTGACAATGAGCTATCGACTAGCTCCGCTGCTCTTATAACCGAGATATGCTAGGTGGTACTTTTCCCTAGCTGCACTGTAATCTCTCTTAAAACCATCGTTGTGCGCAGATCTAAATAGGATCGAAGGGTTCCAAACGGATGATCTCCCAATCGATCGGGTCAACGAATTCGCTTGATGACCTATACTACTGCTTATACTGCTGCTGAAGATATCTTCTCTAGAGTTATTAAATTCAATCGTTGCTTTATGGATAGCTCGGGATGAATTAGGGTCATTCGAACGTGGAGTTCCGTACTTGTCAGAAGGAGTGTGGTAAACGATATTGGAAGGCGTGCCTTTGCTAGTAAGCGTCTTTGGACTCTTATGTGATTGAACCCTGGTACTCACCCGTCGAAATGGACATAGTTGGAGCAGCGGTCAGTACAAACCTCCTTTTAAATTTATTTAACCGTTCTTGAGAGACGTCCTGGAATTCCCCAGCACTATGCCTGCACTTGAATTGTGTTCCTTTGCCCAAGTCATCTTGTCTTATCTTCCTCTTACGAACTATCTTCTGCATATCTCCTTTTGGAATATTCTTGACGAACCCCTATTCGTTGATCTTACGTTTGAGTTGCCTCTTACTGAGTATCCCCGAATTTTAGAAAGGATATTCAATTAAATGAGTTGTAGATGACTTGTCCACTCACTGTATGTCAAAGCCGTAGTGCTCTTTCGAGATTTCTATGACCTTTTTGTGTGTCTTATCTTGGTCGATGAAAAGTTCACGTATACAGTCCTTCTGCTGTTCCTACTGCTGGGGCTTTAATCGCCTGTAGGGCCGCCGTGGCGGGGGTTGTATCGGGGGCGGTATTGGAGGCATATCTATTTTAGCCAAGTTGAATCTGTTTAGTCCATAAGTTTAAGTTCAAAATATCTTCTTTAACTTGCGGCAGAAGGCTGGAGGTAGACTTTTATTTATCTCAACTAGAGCCTGACTGGTATGTGTGTGTGTCCTATTGTGGCTATGCACCCACGCGGTTGACAAAATAGTGGCGCTTCCAGGTACGTGAAATCGCCCTTCAATGATAGAAATAAGATATTCTGAATAGGCTAAATGAAAGAAAAAAGCTTAAATATTCTACCTAAGAAGTTATAACTAGCTCAAAAGGTATTATTATAGAGTTATAGGGTGCTATATATAGTCATGGCAATGGCGTTCGCTTCATTTTGGTGAGGACACGGCGACTGTGAGTCGGCACTATTTTGTCAACCGCGTGGCACCCTGATATGTGCGGTTACGATGCGCTAGGGCGCCGCTAGCTATGAAACCTGACTGGTGAGCCCGGAGGGACCATGACCCTGAGAAAAATAGGGCCGACCTTGACTAGGCCGCTTATGGTAGCTGACCTTGACAGCTGACCGGGGGGCAAGGTCTGGTACAGTCTTAGATAGGGTTGCCTAGAAGGTAGCGCGCACATAATATGACTCTAGATCTAACCTGAATCTTCGATCTAACCCGAATCCTAACCACGTTATCGCTTAATATCGCTTAATCTTATACTACTTGTAATTGGTCCAGTCAAGGTCGGCCCCATTTTTCTCAGGGTCAGTCGGGCTGTGAGCTCGTTCACGCGGCGAATGACGTGGGGCAACCGCAATAGTGAGTACGCGTCCAACCACATTACCTTTCGCCACTAGTCTTGTGGCATTGATTGATCTGCAGAACAAAAGTGACATTTCAGCAAAACCTGTATTGTTTTTGTAGCCCAATATTACCCCCAGTGCACACACCTTCACCGCACCGTTCCACTAGCGGCCGGCGGCGGGTGATCCTAAGACATCTCAGTCCGTTGCAAGACAAGCCCATGCTGTGTCCTGCGCCCTGCAGAAGACGGCTCCCGTGATGCGCTATCATTTGCCTCCTCCCCCTTTATCATTAGTGGTATATCCTTTTTTAGTATTGCGATTGAGGCCCCGTAGGCTGTGATAGCAATTCTGTGTGCTGGTGGAACTGACAATTTCCATCGTCGCTGAATCCTGGTGTGAGCCCACCGCGTGTTGACAGGGATCAATTGGCAAAAGGGACATTCAACTTCCTTCGACACCTATAGCGTACACTCTCAATATACTTTCCCATAATTTCTTTTGCCATTTCGCTACTCTTCGATATATAAACATGGCCCCAACTCACAAGATTTTAGACAGTCGAGCTCTTTCAATACACCCCGTGTAGCCCTCTTGTCTCCTATCGTCACTTTCTGCCCATCAATACGATCTCATTCTATTACTGTCTTCTCTTTTAACGATTTCCCCTGCCTCTCCGTCTAGTAGCATTTCGAAAATATGCTCGGCTACAACCAGCCTTACTCAGCCAAAGGCCATCATGTAGAAGGACTGGAGAACCCAAAAATCGGTGGAACCCCAACAGCCGTAAGTTACCGCCGTAGCACTGCCCGAGAACAGCATACACAAGGATGTGAGCCTGCTGACGTCGGATAGACTGGCGATGCATACCCAACGATGAACATGGAGCATCGATGGCGAGCGACCATTGACCCAACGCCTGATCGTATAGAGGCTGCAGGCCAGTCAGGTTACCATGTCTACCATGGTGAGAGAGATGTACCGCACACAGGCAAATCTCAAATCCACACCGCACTATACGACTCTTCAACGAAGCCCAACCATACGAAGCTACTTGTTCCGGTGCATGGTATCATGCCACCGTATCCTCGGCTGCAACAAACTTCTGGTACATACACACCCCTACAACGTTGGGAACAGGAGACGTTCCAAGAACAACCATGGCATGGTATCGCTCGAGAGTTGATGGTGGACAGTAGCGGAAACAAAACAGCTAGCGACCAGGAGAACAGAGAAGACATTGCGTCGAACCTGTGTATGAATGAACGCCACAGAGATGCTGCGAGGGCGGCCGCCGAGAATAACTGACTTCGTTCCTAGTTTTACATTTAGACGAGTACTGAATTCAATCTCGCCCTCTTGTGCCCACCATGTTCCTCGATCTTTATTCTTCAATTCTGAAAGGGGAGCACCCAAAGTCCCTCTCTCCTGTCCTCCCCTCCTGAATCTACTCTATCACATCCCCTACCTATCTAGCCGGTTTGCCTCCTCGCTCTTCTCTAGCTTCCATTTTCTTTTCCGTCACGGGGCAATTCATCCCACCCGCCCAATAAATCCCAGCTCTGCTGCCATCCTTCCCACGTCCTCTGTGATCCTAAACCTCTCTTTCTCCTTCTTGGCGGCGGCCTCCTTGGCCGCTTTCGCAACCTCCCTCCCCTCTCTCCACTCCACGCTCTTGCGCTCAAGAAAGGATGAAAAGTTGTCGAGTTTCTTGGAAGCGGAGCGGTGGGCCATTTGCAATAGTCTGTTTATAATGTCGAAACTGACGCTATAAGCTGCAGCGCGGCACAATGCGGATCACATGCAGCTGTTCAGCCTTGCTGCGACAGCACCTCGCTCAGCCTGACCGCTCTCCCACCAAGCCCCCCGCTTATACTATGCTGCCGTCCTCTCTCCCTAATACTCCTCCATACGCGTCTACCATCTGTGCCAGCCTTCTCCCAACATGGATCCGCTGTGGGGCGATGTTCAATTGGCTCATCTGATGCAAAGAATCATGCTACTGCATCATTTGAATCATAACTGGGTCATGGCGGTAGCGTTTGAAATCTAACCGCCACGTCCCCTCGTTACCATCGCCGAATATATGATCGCGTTCTGCCTGCTTTAATAGAGCTGACTGCGGACTGGACTCGGACTTTATACCTACACTATTATCACCATCAATTCGAATAAGCAGTTAAAGTTCTTGCATGATTGCACGCCGTGATCCTGGAAAATAGATCGGATGGGATGGAGACATGGCTAGATCGGAACCGAAACACGTGAACCAAGAGTACGGTTTGGTAGGATTAATACTCGAAGGGATAGCATACGAGCTGGTTTCGACGCTAACATGTGTTGACTAACTACTATAGTATTAGGCAAAAGTTTTGTCAAGTGGTCCGCGAATCTCAAGGGTGAGCGCTACTTGCCTTAGACGCATTTTTCACGCTAGAGGCATTTAGCATTGCCGACTATAGGTCCTTGTAATGCGCGGACTATTTGATAAAACTTTCGCCTAATAACGTCTATCCACGCAGATTCAGCGTTAGTAGAATTGATAGGGATAACAACAGTACATGCTGGTACGCAAGTCAGGTTCGTTGCAAGGATCCACTAGCCCTAATGTGTTGGCGATGGTAGAGTCCCGCTCGATATAGTAGGCCTACTAAATAATTTGTCAGTCGAACGGTGATACTCCGAACGAGACCTAGGAGGAGATGCTGTGCTGACTGCAGACAGAGCAGACTCACTAATTTAGATAACATTATAAGCTTAGGCTAAGGCTTTCGCACGCTAGAAGGGACGATTAAGCTGCGCTAGGGTCGGTCAATATTCTGTAGAAGTTCTTGAAGTAGGACTTAGTTAAATGCTATGAGTTGGGGGAACCTCAGATCCCTATTACTTAACTTAATATTCAATAGCGCATAAGACTAGAGATCTCTAGGCTCGTTCGACATACGTTATGCCCTAAGCTAGTAGACTATCCAGATACCAAAAACTTGCCTAATGTACTAGGCATGAGGAAGAACGTGTTCTGGTACTATCATACAAATCCGGAAGCAAACGCTTAATATAACACCGAAGGAAATTCGCATAGAAATAACTTTAAGGTATAAATAACCCCTGCTCTCGTGCATCATATTGTTTGACAAGGCGTATACAAGAGCAGCGAGATTGTAGTCTTAACTCCTTACGCGGGTCAGCTTCGCAAACTTCAACAAACTCTCTCTAGATCTTTTCAAGTTATCCTTGGTCGAAGAGATATAGTCGAGCGTGCGAACACTCGGGTGGAAGAAATGGCACCTAAGGTTCAAAATAGCCATATACTGCGCCGAAGAGAGGACTTGGGGCAATCTGTCTAGAGCACGCCTAAACAGGTCCTGAGGATTGCTACTGTTGACAACTTCTAGGGCGAGGAGGCGAAAGTTGTTATTGTTTCCCTAAGGTAGTGCGACCCCCCCTTTTTGATTGGTCACCCAATCTGGCTAGGCGGTTCCCCGCTTCCAGTCGCAAAATATGTGCTAAACTTACTCCTACACCTACACGTTAGCTAGTACTTCGAGTACCTAGGATACCACCCCCGAACATGGACGCCTTTAGTAGTATAGGCACGGCGGTATCGCTCCTTGTGCCAGCGTTCCATCTCTTCCGTCACGTTTCCTCAACCCGTCAGTTTGCCGACAGCGCAGGTAGGATACCGCTTGAGGAGCACGTTGGGGTATTCTCAGGTAAATACTAACACACTATAACAGGCACTCTGTCAGCGCTAATTGCAATCGAGTATTTCCGTTTCGAAACATGGCTGCAGCAGAGTGGCCTGCTTGTTGTCGACCCCAAATCACGTGCCTTGGTCGTCAGCGAGAGCTCCCTGAGGCAGACCATCCTCCTCGCCGCCGACGCGCAATCCCTCACCATGGAGTATCACCGTGTCGAGAGCCATGTTTTGACTGTCATTAGCCAGGTCTACCAATGTCTTCAGGGGCTCCAGAAACTGCGCGAAAAGTATTCGCTCCAGGCTGACAGAAGCAATGTGGATGCTCCCCATCATCTCCCGGACCCTCCAGGGTTCGAGCTCAGGGCCAACAGCCATCTTCCCGCCAGCATCCCGCTGTTCCAGAATACGCGGGTGGCCTCAGAGGTTGCCAAAGATACGGGCCTCCGCCAGCGCCGGGCATTGACGATCAGTTTCTTCCGCAAGGTGACATTCACCTGGTCGCTCAAGGACGACACCAACGACCGCGACAGGGTCATGGCACACATCCAAACACTGAAAACCTGCAACGACGCCCTTAGGGAGTTTTTACCCAAGCAGCAACAACACGCAGCGGATAGACTGATCAACGTGAAAGCCCTCTCCCTCTCGGAATCGCCCTCGGATCTCAAGGGAATCGGCGGAGCTGCCTCCTTGGTGCACGATCAGTTCCACGACCAAATTTATCAAGCCATGATGATCAAGGCCCGAAGGGTAGACGAGAGCTCGCAAGATATCTCGGCCAAAGAGCTGGAGCAGGTTGTGGTCGACATAGCGACGCTTACTTTCGACAGCGACGAACCCAGCGCAAACATGAGCACCGACATCTCCAGGCGGGTTATGGCACAGTACAAGCCATCCGCGCATGACCCCCAACCCACAATTCTCGAATGGATCACCTTCCCTTTGTCCCTCGCCGAAGAGGATCTCGACCTCCTCAGGGAGCGCATCGCCCTGCTCTGCACCCTCCTCCGCAGCGCCGGCCACCCGTACTTCCCGGCCCTACCGCTCTGCACCGGCTTCTTCCAACAAACCCGCACGTCATTCGCCCTCGTGTACCAGCTCCCGCCCTTTGCCGCTCCGTCCCAGCCGCCCCGCTCGCTTTACTCCCTCCTCCCGCGCAACAAGTACTCCGTGGTGGCCGAAAAACCCAGCGCACCCTCTGCTACCAACATGGTCCTCCCGTCCCTCGAACAGCGCTACGAACTCGCCGCCGCCCTCGCCGATGCGGTTCTTTCGCTACTGAGCGTGGACTGGATGCACAAGACGATTACCAGTCGGAATGTTGTCCTTTACCACTCCCGTGATGTGTCTGTAGGACGGGTTGACTTCGCCTCGCCACAGCTGCTCGGCTTTGGGCTGGCCCGCCGCGAGCGCCCGGGCGAGCGCACCATCGATTTGCGGGACGGGGGACTGTCGCCGTGGCGGTTCTGGCAGCATCCTGAGCCGGTGAGCATTTTCGTCCATCTTTCCCTTCATGAATTGTTTCTCTCCTTCCGAGCTTCAAGTCTAACATATGATTTGTCCAGCGCTCTGCAGGAGAGCAACACCGCCGGTTCGAGCAGCGCTTCGATATTTTCTCCCTTGGAGTCGTGCTCTTTGAGATCGGCATGTGGCAGGACGCGCACTATTACAGCTCGTCTGAGTCTGTGTCGGGCTCGGTTGCCGGCGAGTTTCGGCGGCGGTTGTTGCACGTGTGCGCGCGTGAGATGGCCCATCGCATGGGTGAGACTTACAAGTCGGCCGTCATGGCATGTTTGGACGGAGATGAGATTTGGACAGGCGCTCGGGGTTTCGGAGAGAGTCAGGAGGGAGATGAGGTTGACCTGCAGGTAGACGATGAGGGGAAGCATGGCGGGAACCTGGCGGAATTGTTCTATCTCCATGTTTACAGTGTGTTGCGGGGTTGCTGCAAGTAGACGTGCTTGTTGAGCCTAGTTCCGTGAAAGATTAGTTGGCTGTGTTGCCCTAGCTGCGATATACAAAGGGGATTTTGTTAAAGTTGCTGTAGCTAGGTACCTTGGTAGCTAGCTAACTGGTGTACACATGTGATCACACCTCCTGGACCGTATTATCTAGCTTTCTCAACTTTGGGAGCTGTCTCATCACCAGAGTCGTTGTTGGACTCTGCGCCCTCGTCATCCTCATCCTCTTCTTCATCGTCCTCTTCTTCATCGTCCCCATCCTCTTCTTCATCCTCCTCATCCTCTTCTTCATCGTCCTCATCCTCATCCCGGTCGTTTTTCCGCCTTCGTTTGGTCTTCTCTTCCTTCTCGCTAAGCTCATCATCGCTTGGTTCGCCGCCCAGCTTGACAATAAACCGCGGATTGAAAGGTAGCTCAAAACCAGGCAGCACTGAGCTAAAGGATTTCGCCACAGTTGCTCTCGCCATGGTGAAATACCCACCCAAACTTTTCACCATGCGTGTGGTTGCGAGATCGTTCGACCTGATCGAATAAGAGCCTACTGATTCCCCCTTAGCATCCTCGGCGTTAATGTCCGCACCCCCTTTCTTCACTAATATGTACACCATCTCAGCTCGGCCTATCCACGTCACGAAATGGAGCAGCGAGTGCCCCTTGGGTGACCGCTGATTCGCATCGGCACCAAGATCGAGCAGTAGATGCACTGTGCCAATATGACCCTTCTTCGCGGCGTCCCAGAGAAGGTTTGTCAGCAACATCGGAAAGTCGACATCTGTATGGCCGGTCGAGTCCATCTCTCTGCTAACGATGCGGAGAGATTCGGCCAACAACCGCGTAAAGCCCATCTCGGCTGCACCAAGAGCAAGCCTCATGGCTATGCTGCGGTGCACAAAGAAGCGGTCAGCGCGCCGCGCACCATACCGCCGGGCGAGGAAGTCAGCGATGCGCAGGCGGCCGATATAGACGTCTTCTTTTGTCCGCTCAAGCCCGAACTTCCCGGCCAAGAACTCTTCGCTCTGTGTTGCCCATCGGAAGCAGAGATCCAGCGGTCGTGTGCGGTGTCGGTCCAACATACTGCTGTTGCCGCTTCTGGCGTTGACATCGGCGCCGGCACGACAAAGCTTCGCGACCAGGTCAGCGTGTCCGTTGAACACGGCATGGTGCAATGCAGTGAAGCCGGCCTTGCCAGCTTGGTTGATCTGGTCTTTGGAGGAAAGCTTGGATAGCAAGTAGTCCACGATGACGGGGTTCCCGTCTTTGCAGGCTTGGTGTAGCACAGTATCTTTGCTATCCGGTCCGATGAGGAACGGCGGCATCTTATCTGGGAATGGATGCATCGGCTCGAGGAGGTACTTGAGAGGGACAACGTCGACATCGGTGTTGTTCACAACGTACTCGTAAAGTATGTATAGACGCTCCTTGTCGTCGTCATCCTGGATCCACGAGCGGCCCAAATCGGCACCGCGCTTGAGAAGGTACGTAGCAATCTCAAAATTGCGGTTCCGAATTGCATTCATCAGTGGGGTCCGCCCACCAGGTTGGGTGGTGCAGTCGGCATCGGGACAGTCTTTCAGAAGGCTCTCGACCACAGAAACATCGGCCGTAAGGGAGGCGCAATAGCCGTATAAGAGAGAGCCTGCATCTTCGAGGCGGGAGGATGGCGAGTGTTCTCTGACCTTGCCAATTGTGTAATGTAACATGGTAGGCGAACCAGTCTTGAGAATATCATGCAAAGCGGTCTTCCAGAATTTGGCGGCCTTGTCAGTGCTCTCGGAATCACTTTCCGAATCACCCTCAGAGCCGCCAGGAAAGATGCCTGTCACGTCAATCATCGCATCAATCATCTCGGGGCTTGTGGAGTTGGATAAGCTGAGCAGCCGGAATGTCTCGAGCCTGGCTTGGTTGTTTTCCTCGTCCCATGGTTGCAAGTACTCATAGTCGTGGAGAACTTGGAGCGTAGATGTCTGACGGGCGAGCCAGTCAGAGCCTCCTTCCAAGAGTCGCTGGTGAAGAGGTCTGATTAGAGTGGCTTGGACGAGTAGTGTGTCTGTCTGTTCCCCTTTGTTAACGGAGCTCTGCGATGCGTGTCTGAGGTCGATCAAGTCGTCGATTGTCCGCATCGGCAAGGCACCTCGCCCACTCTCAACAACAGACTCGAGAAACAGGTCCAAAAGCTCGGCGGCATTTGACTTGATGGCCAGGTCGATGGGCGACAATCCTTCATATTCGACAAGAGGGTCCGCGCCGCATGCCACAAGTTGGACGGCCATAGCATGATGGCCCATCTCAACGGCCCAATGCAGCGGCGTCCCACCGTGTTCCACAGCGTATTGGTTGTCGACAGTAGGTCTTCCTGGCGCAAAACTTTTAAGGCCGTCAGAATCGTCGATCATCAGGAACGTCAGCAAACGAATGTCCTCTTCGCCCAGCGAGATGAGCCAATGCCACGGCGTCTCGCCGTGTTTGTTAGCAAGCGACGCACTGGCACCCTGTTCCAGCAGGATCTGGGCAATCTCAACATTCCCAAACCGGATGGCGAGATGAAGAGCCGTGTTTCCCGCTTTGTTCTGCGTGTCGGTTGTCTCATTATCCACAGCGGAGATCGCGTTATGAAAGTGATCGGGGTCGACACCCAGAGCGGCTCCAGCATGGAGATAAGTGTTCATGAAGGTGCTCATGAATTTGAGCACACGACCGCCCAGCCTTTCCACAGCCGCATGCTGTCCCACACCGAGAAGCATCTGCAGCGCCGGGAGATTCACTGGAAGAAACAGTGTCTCGATGTGGTCGACATCAGCGACCCCCTTGGCAGTAGCACTCTGTGCCCCCAGCCATAACCTGCGCTCTTCCTCTGCCTTTCTCAAAGTGGCGGGATCTTTGTCTAAGAGCTGAAGCTCTCGGCGAGCTAGCAAAGAGCCAGCGTCAACAGCTTTGATCAGCCATTCCTTCAAATCTTTCTCCAAGTCTGGCTCAAGTGTGTCCAGTGGCAAGCAGAAGAGGACGGAGAATCGAGGCTGCTGTCACAGAACCGAGTCTTGCTGATGTTTTCAAGCATTTTATTCCCTCCTCAAAGTCTGTGGCTGTCCCAAACGCGTCGAGGTGTGCGTAGCAAAGCTGCAGATATGCCCCTGCTCGCTTGTCGTCCGAGATGCTCTCGTCTGCGGCGATTTGCTGGAGTGACCGGAAAAACATGACCTTGGCAGTCCAGGGCGCGTCAAATAGCCGGAGAAACTCGAGACCAGTCTAAGTAAACCATCAGCTGTCAATTCAATGTCCCCAGGAGGAGTTCGGGAAGTGCATGCGCCACTCACTGTGTCGAAGGTGACCCTTGACACATCAGATTTGTCATCCTTTGATCCGACCGTCCTGATGACAACTCGAGTTAGAAAGCAAGTACAAAGCATTTCTTGGTTGCCAGTCCCTACCCGTAAGCCTCTTCAAATGACAGGCCGTCTAGAGCCGTATCTAAGTCCCGATCTCGGACCGCCGCAGCCAAGGTATACCGAAAGCAGCGCTTCGGCATCGCAACCCCGCGCATGTAGAGGTGAGTCCTATCCTGGCTGGAAAGCTTACCCCGTAGAATCGTATTCTTATTGTATTCATCCTCAAGAGATAGTGAAGCGTCCAGAATCATGAGATCTTGCGTCTTCCGTTGGTCGATGTCGTCCTCTGGCATCCCTTCAAATGGGTTACGACCATTGAGGAACACGCTCCAAACCAGCAGACCAAAACAGTATGCGTCGACATTACGCAGAAGCGAAACTGGGATCTTGCGATTCAACTCGGGGGAATTCCAAGGTTTTGTTCCTGCCGTGATATCCACCTCGGTCCTGACGCCTTCACCTTCAAGCTCCCGGGCCTTCATGATGTAGGAACATCCAAAGTCGGAGAGCTTTGCTCGGATTTTGCCGTCCTTCTCCCTGAACATCAAGATATTGTCCATCTTGAGGTCCCCGTGCATGATGCCGCAGGCGTGCAGCGCTTGCAGCCCCTTACCCACATCGCGTGCGAGTGCCAGTTTCGAGTCAACCTCCAGCCGTTTCTCGGACAAATACTTGGTCAAGGTGCCGAGATCAGCGAGCTCGAGGATGATCATGGGCATCCAGGCGGGAGCGACAGGGTCCAGTCTGGTCCAACCGATGGTCATGATCTTTACCATGTTTTCGTGTCTCATCAGTGGGGGGTGCGAGAGAACGCGTAGCTCGTTAGCAAGGGCCTTGTAGCTCTTCACCGAGAGCTCAGTCGATGCCGTAGCAAAGATGGGATACTTGGCCACGCCTAAACCGTCGGACTGACGAGTTTGGAAGTAGCCCCCTCGAGCGAGCTGACGAGAGCTTTGGGCAGCAAGGTCTTGCATTCCAAATCCGGTCCTGAGAATTCCTCCGCTGGTCTTGGCCTGGTTGACGAGCAACATCAACTGGTACGTGATGGGCAGAGCTTCGCTGGTTGGCAAAGGCAGAGTTGAGGTCCTTTTGAGCCGCCGCGGGGGGGGATCTCTCCCTTCATCTTCGGGGTTTGGGGAGGACAAGGTCAGGCTCTTGACATCCGTGGTGATTTGGTTGCCTGCGTTGTCGCAAGTGTATGACGCGTATTCCTCCTGGTCGTTGGTGAAAAATGCCATCGTTGCTGGGCAAAGAGGAGCTGGATTGGGAAGAGAAATCTAGATCCCACTCTTCGGGGAAGAAATGTGCAAGGGGGTGGGTTGATTGGAGCCTTCCTAAGGGGCCAAAGCCTAGCGAATTTCAATGTCCAATAGCATCCCGGATCACACCACACCGATTTCCAATTTCCACACCTTTTCTCCTGCAGGTGGGACACGGACTGCGCTCCATCTCCGTGGCAGCAAGAGCCTGATCGCGACTTCTGTTCCAAGGTCAGTTCATTTCTCTTCGTTCTACCAATTCCCCACACCTCCGTTTTACGTCGCGACTGAGGCTCCAGCGCAATTCAAGTAACAGAACCACAAGAAAGCCGGTCACAATGGCTGCCTCTCCATGGTCGAAACGAGAAGATGCCGATGCTTTTCTGCAAGCGTATGCGCGCGACAATGCCCTTGGAGACAGTATTCTTCACATTGCCGTCCGGAAAAACGACCTTGAGCTCACCGAGTCCCTCCTTGAGTCCAATTTTCCAGTGGACACGCGCAATGATGATGGCAAGACACCGCTTCACCTTGCAGCTGAACTCGGCTTGGTCGATGTTGGCGCACTTTTGGTGGGCTGGGGAGCCGATATTCTCGCCCGGCAGCAGACTGACTCGGTCCACTCTGGTGATGGCACATCGGCCCCGACAGCAAACAAAATTGTCAGGGAGCAAGAAAATCCAAAGCCGCCGCACTCCTTGCAAATAGCCATTGATCGGGCCGACGAAGACATGGCTGAGATGCTCATCACTAATGGCCTTCCCTCAGAGATGGACTCCACCGAGGAATATGCTGTGATGCAGCTCACAGCAAAAGCTTTTGTCGAAAAGCAAGAAAGGGCACTCGAGGCGTTCCGCGAGGACGGCTGGAATGTCGGACGGGAGCACTCCCGACTGAGGCGACCCTTTCTACATTACGTCTGCGAGCAGGCCAAAGACATCGACCCCGTTGAGCGTGCGATAGAATCTGGGGCAAGCGCCCAGGGAGAGGACCTTGGAGGAGCGACGGCCCTGCACATTGCTGCCCAGATGGGGCGGTGCGACGATGGCAGCGTCGTCAAGTACCTCATCGACGCTGGAGCTCGAGTTGACGCCACCGACATAGTATGGAACGGCACTCCGCTGACGGCGGCCATCCATGGCCAAAAGATCGCCAACGTTCGAGTGCTGCTGGTGGCTGGATCCGACGCCAACCACATTGTGCAACACGATGAGAGCCGGCGCACACCCCTGCATCTAGCGGCGCAAGACGGTATACCAGAGATGATACAGTTGCTTCTTGCTTGGGGTGCCAACCCCAACGCCCTGGACGAAGAGGGTGCGACTACTGCACGCTTTGCAGTAATTGGTAAGTCCTTGGTCTCCTATCCTTGGTGTACTATTCCAGTGCCTCTTGGGTATTTCATGTGGTAATATCCTCGATCCGAAGAACACAACCCGCCGAGCCGGTTCATCCATAATGCTCCGTCAACTTAGAGGTCAACAGAAACCACCAGCTGATATACACTACAGAAAACCATGTCGAGGCCGTCAAGACTCTCCTCAACGGTGGCTTAGATCCTAACTTCGATAAGGGCTATTCCGTGAGAATGGCGGTATCAAAGGGCCGGCAGAGCATCATGGAACTATTTCTACAACATGGTGCAAAAATCGATCCGAGTCTTGTCAGTATCGCTCGCGCACAACTCAGGCACAGCCAAGTGCCTTTCCTCGAATTCCTCGTCAAAAACATGTCAACTGTTGAGGAAACGGACAGCGACGCAGACAGTGACGGCGAGGAAGTTGGCACTGGTGGCAAGAATGGGAGTGAAGGCGCAGGAGCCGCCTCGCGCATTGGGGTGCGCGTCAGCTTGGGCGACTTCGATATCCCCACGATGATGGAAGCTGGCGAATCGAACGTCTTTCGGCTCTGCGCGGTCTTGGTGGAACACGACCGTGGAAAACGCGTGGCAGAACTTGGCGACCTTTCGAGAGCTCTCCTGATTTGCATATGTGTCGAACAGGGGCTCGTCAACGGAGTATCCAGGCTGTTAGCGCTTGGCGCCATATCGAAGACTATTCGGAGCTTTAGCGTTCGCCCACATAAGTGGACGGCACTTCACTTGGCGGCGTACTTGGGAAACCGGCCTCTAGTCCAAAGACTAATCTCCCATGGCTGGAGTCTCACCGAAGAAGACGACATGGGTCGGACCGTGTTGGACTTCGCCGCCTACAGGGACCACGTTGACCTAGTACAGGAGCTGCTTGCTGCGCAGGGTATCGCTGAGCACCGGGATCAGAACGGCCAGACACCTTTGCACTACGCTGTGTCGGGCGCAAACCGTGGAAATCTTCGGTTGTTAGAATATCTCGTGGCAGCGGGGTGTGACGTCTCGAAAGTCAGTGCCAACGGTGAGACGCCTCTCCACCGCGCCGCCCAATTCAACCTAGACGCTGCGGCTGCTTGGTTGCTAGAAAAAGGAAGCTCGCCGTCGTCAACTGACAAGTTCCTCAACACACCTCTGCACATGGCTGCCTTCTTCAAGGCTACTGCTGTAGTCAAGGTGTTGCTCTCCCATGGCGTGCAACTGAATCGAGCTGCTGCAGACGGGAGGACCCCGTTGCACTGTGCATGCGAAGTCGGTGCAGGCGACGTGGTGGCTGCGCTTCTTGATGCTGGCGCTGACCCGAATAAAACCAACCGTCGGGGCCACACAGCTCTCGCGGCGGCCATCCATCGCGGGGCGTGCGACCTTCAAACTATCCAAGCCCTCCTGGAGCGGACCGAGATAGACTGGATCAATCCCCGCTCTAACCATCTCGTTTTCACGGCGGCGCTCGCGATGAAGACCCCCAATCGCGCGTCAATACTCGGCTATATTATCGAGGCCACGCGCGCAGCTGTGGGGGAGAAGAAGGCGTCTCGCATCATTAAACGGCTAATGCCGGAGCTTGTACCCGAGATACTTGTCTGCTCGGGCGACTTCGACCGCGGATCACCGGCCGACGTGATCCCGCTCCTGCTCGACTACCTCCCAGAGAACCCGAGAACGCGCCACACCGTTCTCTTCTTTATGGTTGTTGCCGTTATCAAGCATGGCGGAGACGACGACGGCCAACTTAACCGCCGCCTCCTTCTGCTCGACGAAAGCAATGTGAGTCAGGCATTGCACGGAAATTGGGGCTTGCAGCACCTATGCTGCAGATACGGTAGACTCAAGCAGCTGCGCGTTTTTCTAGGCCTTGGGCTCTCCCCTTTAAGCCGGGTTGTGATTGATGGTGTCACTAGCACCCCGAAAAATGTTGCAGAGAAGTTCTCGCCAGATATGGTACCGCATATTGAGAGAATTCTTGAGGGAGTGGGCGTGCTTGGGGGTATTTGCCGGAAGGATCCGGATGTATTTCCGATGTTGAGGAGGGTACTGGGGCCGGAGCATTTTGCGAGGGAGGTTGTTGATTTGTCAGAGGCATTCAAACAGCAGGATTCAGACTGATCAGTTTGAGTCAATTTTTGGCACTGCTTGGATACTAATCGAGGTGTCCCTATATAAGGAATTCCGACCTTGCGTTCTCGGTTGGGTCCTTATCCCCACGTGAAGCTGGCCTGCCTGTCGCCTGACCGTCGATGCTTTAATACACATGATAGAAAAACTCACTTCCTGTGGCCGACGATAGATTTTAGACGAGACGTCGAGGAGAGAAACGCAGCAACTAGCTCTCGATAGCTCTTAGTTGAGCTTGTGTACGGAGGAAGAGAGAAGCTGACAGAATGTTGTCAAGAGATAAGAAGATATGGTTAGATGATGAAAACAATGATGAGAAAAAGGCTTCGCAAGCACCGATGACGATCCGGGTAAACATTGTGCCGGTGACCGGTAAACTGGCCCGTACCTGGCTCAACCCCTCCCCTTTGCCACCGGACCCGCAGACACCAAGCCAAGGTTGCGCTTCCTCCTCCCAAGTTTGGCTGGTGTGGTGGTTCGCCAAGCTTTTGTGAGTGGGGTGGGCACTATTTTGCTCGGTGCGTGACTGTGTAGTTGTCTGCGAGTACCCGTTGGATGGTCTCGTTTTGTTCCTTGATATTGATAGAATTGGTGGGGATACCGTGGACGATCACCCCATATGCCGGTACGACCAGTTCCGCATGTTAGCCGAGGCCTCTGAGCCACCCCTTGTTGTTCTTAAGCAGTGTGGTTTCTGCTGTTGTGCTTGTTAATATATGTATGTCGCCGCTCTTGAGCTGGTGGGCAGCGACCACCTTAACCGGTCTGGTGGCATCGTTTTCGTGTATGGAGGTCTCCACTGCTGTCTTGTCTAGGCGGCTGGGTGTCCGTGGTATCGTTGAGATATCCCATGGTCCTTGAGCTTGACTGTTACAACTCGGTCCTTGTATGGCGTGACTGTAGATTGGGTGGGGGTGGCCCATGATGCCGTTGCTGCTCTTACCCAGCTGAAGTTGGCAGTGTTCGGTGCGGTGGTGCTCAGCCCTGCGGTGTTCTTGACGACTGTGATGTCTCTCTGGATGTTCTTCGTGCATATAGCCGTGTCCTGAATGTGCCAAAGGATCTCGCTCATCATCGATTGCTGTAGCACCTTGCCGATAAGGGCAACAGTTGACGCCAAGTATGACTATGCAATATTCCATGGTACTTGGTTCTGTCTACCAGACTCCGCAACAAGCAATTAAGTGGGGCTCAGAAGGACCGGATTGAATTGATTGATTACCTGTTTTAGCCTAGCAGTTTCCTATACAAGTTTAACTCTTACCTAAATAGGTAAGTGGGTCTCTGAGGGTGAACGGATTGACTTGCTTGTTGCGGACTGTGCGCACAATACGAGGAAGCGGCTGCAGAAGTAGATATAGCTGAACTAACACAAGAGGAGGGTAATGAGGTTACTACTGACAGCGATACAACACTTGATCCTATCCAGCAAGCCCGTAAGCGTCGTCAGCGACTCGCCGCTACTTTAGCGCCTACTATGCGAGGAAGGAAGCGTGTAAAACTTACCTCTGAGCTTGATGAACTTATGGCTAGGGCTAATAAGGCTGATTTGGAGGTTGAAGATCCTCTAGAGTGGTGGATTCGCCATGCATCTGATTACTGTATCCTCTCCAAGATGGCGTTTGATTTGTTTAGTTGTCCAGCAATGAGCGCTGAGTGTGAGCGGGTATTCTCGCAGACAAAGAGGGTCATCACAGATGAACGAAATAGGCTCAAATCGGGCACTGTGGCGGCAATTGAGTGTCAAAAGCACCTGCTTCGAACCGGTATGCTCTCATAGATCTATCGTAGATACCAAATCGGGAAATATTATCGAGTAACGTCAACCAACCAAGCAAAGTAAGAGTTTTTCGTCAACCAAGTAGTGCCTCAAAGAAGGACGCATCTACTATTCGGTAATTGCACCACTATATAGCTATATAGAATACCCTTCTGTAGAGCGAGAATGAGGGTCTCCTTGACGCTCTTACTGTTAAGAAAAAGAGAGAGACAAAGGGCAAGTCTCTAGACTTACTACAATACTATAAGTACTGGGGACTATTAATGATGTGGACTCCTCGGTCATTTAGAGAAGCTAAAGTGCGCATGAGGCTGATAAGGGAAGAGTAAGAAGCGGAGGAGAAAAAGAAAGCTGACATGAAGAAGCTGGCTCGCGCTAATAAGCTATATAACGAGAAGATTGCACAAGAAAAGCGTGAGCAGAAGTTGAGGGAGAAGGAAGAGCGAGACCAACTCAAGGCTGTAAAGGCTGCAGAAGTCGCTGAACGCAAGGCTTAAAGAGAGCGTAATAAACAAGCTCCTGATGCTAAAAAAGTTGTACGATTGTCTTAAAGAGGCAAACTTAAGGCTTCAGAGCATCTAGTAGGGCCTATAAAGAAGCAGCATGGTGTTGCAGCTGCCCGTAGTCGTGCTGTTGCTGCGCTGCGTTCCCTAACACCTCCAGCAAAGTACAACAGTCGTGGCCGCAAAATTGCTCCACGTAAAAAGTTTAAGTGACAAAGTTTATCACATAGGTCTATATAGTACTCCACCAAGAAATCTTGTAATAATAGCTATTGTGTGTAGCTCTATAGGCTTATTTTCGTGGTGCCCGTGAAGAGGTGATCGCGTGCATTTGGTGATGGCGCGCATTTGGTGCACGGACACGGTAATCTACGGTATTTCCCGGCTATTTTTATGTACGAGAGGTACCGTACTAGTACGGTACTGCTGTCGGATATTACGGTGGCTGAAGCATACATGTAACAGGTGTTGGGAATACGTATACGAGGAATTCCGCCTGCATCTACAATTAACACAATCACTTGCTTCAACACAACTGGTCTGGTCTGGTCTGATGGTACAGACCAAACCAGACCAGACCATTCCGATCACTGGCGGACGGATTAATCAGACCGACTATAATACAATGATCTGATCACGGGACCCGACCATTTCGCAGGAGTTGCACTTCTCCTCCTACAGCAGGTGTGCACCGACGTATTGCTTGCGAACCCGCCCGACTGTTCAGTGCCACAAGCTAGAGAATGTGCTGGGCGAGAGTTTAACACGCTATTCATCCCCACTACAAAGCCATTTCGATTTCTATAACGCTCTGTTCTCTATGGAGTCTCGAGAGGAAGTATATGACCGTGCAATGTCTTCGTCGTCGTTGTTAATAACATTAGACTCCACCTGAAAGCTCACTAATACAGTTCTAATCACCTTCGAGTCCATATTCTATGTGGTTTAGGCAACGAATAAAACAAGTCACGGGATTGGATGAATATGCTTGGAGGGGAAAACTACGATCAAATATGTA
This sequence comes from Phaeosphaeriaceae sp. PMI808, assembly GCA_021365335.1. Classification (NCBI taxonomy): domain Eukaryota; kingdom Fungi; phylum Ascomycota; class Dothideomycetes; order Pleosporales; family Phaeosphaeriaceae; species Phaeosphaeriaceae sp. PMI808. Next base: position 61,374 of record JAJTIZ010000132.1, read on the forward strand.
AGCGTAGTGGTTGATTCTTTTAGTAGAGGTCATGAACGAGACCTTAGAAGCAAATGTATTCGGGCCAAAGGAGTAAGAGATGACACAATAATATGTAGGAGATAAGTTGATTAATAGAAGTAGACACCTATAGTACCTACTGATGCTCAAGCCTAGGAGTTTCCCGCGATAGTGAGAGGAAACAACATACGAGTAACGAACTAGTCCCATTTGAGGAAAAACAACCCTCGAAAATCGGGGTCTTTCAGCAATTTGCAATCAGCCTTGTGACCTCCCTCGTTCCAACCAGTTCTCTGACAGCGCTTACCATGAAAATATTAGTATTTCTTCAAAATTACGGGGAGTATCGATTGTGGTCTTACACTATCACAATACCAGAATAACGAGCACTTCCCGCATCGATTCAGGGAGGCTGCCTTCTTCCTACACCCATGGCACGTTCTAATTCCATCAACTTCCGTCGAGAACTGTTGAACCTGGTCGTTCAACCCCAGCAACTTCTTCAGTGACACTGGGAAGACCTGTGTGATGTCGAATTACGTCAGTAAACCTGAACGAAGCTTGATTGTAAGGATTGGTAGTACGTACCTTGAGCTTTTGGGGATCCTCATGACGAATACCAGGATCGCCATACATAAATACGTGACGTTGTGCGTACAGAACCGCAACCGTATACCCCTTTTGAATCTGAGCAGGTGCCAATTCAATGCCTCGGCCATCAGTGTTGAAGTGTAGTGGAATGTTCTTACCGTCGACATCTGTGAGCTCCAATTCTAGATGATGAAGCGTGATGGAGTCGACAATTTCTCCCAGAAAGCACCAGCGACGTAGCGGTTGGTAGGTACCATCGACTTCCTCATAGAAGTCCAAATCAACACTGTTACTGTTTGGGAGAGCAGCGAAGCCAGGAAAGATCTCGTAGTTGCGAAGATCTGTCAACTGTCCCAATTGCTCAAGCTTCTTTGGCTTCTCTCTCCTCCAAAGCCAGTCTTCGAAGTCATTCGGGTCAAGTCCCTGTGGAACCTCATCCAATGATGTCTTCCACTTCATGCAAAGTCCGTATAGCTGGAGTTTAGCGGGGTTTCGTGCTAGTGAACCGTGGTCAATCACCTCTTTGCTGTCGCTGCCATAGGCCGTCAGCCATCCTTCCACTGCCCTCTCTGCAAAGATGCGTCCTCTTGCCAAGTCACCATTGGCGATAGCGATTTGAGCGGCATCGAGGTACGCGCGCGGCAGACCAGAGTTGCCTGGTCCTTGTTTATTGTAGAGACGGACCCGTTCATCAACATAGCGAAGGGTTCGTAGTGAAAATTTCATCTGCATCCCGTCGCGGCCAATGAGATCGTCCAGATGGTCAATTCTCTCCAACCTTTTATCATTTTCCTGGCTCAGCTCTGCTGGTAAGGAGCACAGGCGGCAAGAACATAGGAATCCAAACTTGTCCTGAAGTTTCTTTTGGCGGACTTCGCGGCTGCTGTCGAGACCCAGGTAATATATTGTGATCTCCTCGCCCTTGGGAATGTCTCTCAAAGCGTGGACGGTATGTCGTTTGATGCACTGGTTCCAGTGTTTCTGTGCGTTGTTATCGCAGGCGTGGTTGATGCGGCAGGCTTCAAGGAAGACCCCCCCCTCCAATTCCATTGGCCTCAATGGGGAGGCCGTTCGTTCGAATGATACCGAGAGACTGCTCAGCGACATTCTGGTATGGATAGAGGTTGTGCAAGGAGAGGAACGACTGTCGTTGGAGTTCACTAAGGGAGTCGACTTGTTGGGATATGTGTGTTTTTAGCCACTCATCGTCCTGTTTTGGCGTTCGGGTGTCGTGATGACTGGCTTCTCCAAAAGAATTCGCGTACCTTTGGGGATATTTTCGATTGCAACGAGGCCTTTGCCTCTTCCTGGCACATTTATTAAGGCGTACATTGAGCCGCTGTTCATCCTTTGCATGTCAACGCGTGTTCTACCTCTCGCTCTGTTGTCTGAATTGAAATTTAGGAACCGAGTCTCCAGACATAAGATTTAAAAGATTGGAAGTAGGGGGGTTGGACAAATAGTTACTCAACACTATCCGTATGAGCAAAGCGTCGTTTTCTTCGTGATTGTTGAGTGGAAATGCTAATTTTGCGATCTAATCGTTGCTCTCGTTATTAGGCTAGTGTTGGTTGTGTCCCCGCCTCTCGGTAAGTCGGGAAAGCCGGAAATAGAATCGCGCGCCCCATCTCAAATCAGTTGCATCAAAACAACAAGTTGCACACACTCCACAAGCCTATTTTTTAGGCCAAACCAGTTGATTTGTAATGCGCTTGCTTCCTGCCTATAATGCCTAAATGTATTCAAATCACCACGCCACCGCCTGAGCTTGTCCTAGCTGAGTCCCTGCCGCAGCTTGAGACGCCGCAACGGAGCGCCATCTTTGCCGTATACTACTGGAGCCAACAACAGGGCTTGCCCTGTAACTTAGCCAGTATCCAGACTGTCTTTAGTATACCTTCATCTACTGCAAGTAACGTCCTTGCATCTGGAAGATGTCGTCGGCTACAGAACTCTAATATACCAGATCCACGAGGAGCCTTACGTCAACTTACTACATCAGATACTAATGCAATTGGATCATATATTGATCAGGCTCCATTTAAGGAAAAGAGTGATCCATAGCAAGATCTGGCAGAGAGGGCAGGCGTAGTAAAGGAGTACAAACATGAGGTAGGCCACGTCAATAATCAGTATCACCCAATTGTAATTCAGGCCCGGGTTACAGAGGTGACTGGTATCAAGACACACAAAGCTGTAGTCAAGGAGCTTCATACGCCTAATCAGATCAGCCAGCGTATCCAATACTATATCGTCCAGTTAGAGCTCCGGCCAGATCCAAAGGACTGGAGATATATCCTTTGGTGCGACGAGATCCATTAGATGACTGGCCCTAGGTATCAACGGTCAATTAAAAGGGCACCTGGCGTTAGATCCAAGTACGCAATGAGGAATATCCAGTACGAGGCAGAACATAAGCCTGATCCAAAACTACAACAACACTTCTATATCTTCTATGTAGTAGGCTATAACTTTTCCTTCGCTATACCATACAACGCTGGAAATAAGAATGGAAAGATGAATACATGGACGTACATTAACGTTATCCTACCTCAACTTAAAAGCTACCTTCTACAACGTGGTAGAGACTTTATTCTTTGGCAAGATCGTAATAGCGCTCACGTATCAAAGGCTACCTTGAACTGGATGGATACACATGGATTCCCATACATTCTCAGTCCATCCAAGTCACCGGATATGAGTATAATAGAGACTTGGGTATCTCCCCTACGTCGATTGTTCCATGCAAGGAAGTGTACAAGTGAGAAACAGGGCATTAAGAGGTTCTACAAGGTCTTGTCTGAGTTGGATCAAGATAAGATCAACCGAACGATCGATCAGTATCCATCAAGGTTACGGCAGATCAAAGATGAGTATCAAGGCCGCGCATCAAAATTTTGACTTGTACAATTAATTTAAGACCTGAATCAATACAAAACGTGGTGATTTTACCTGTGTTTTTAAACTGGTGCGCATTGTGTTGGGGCGCGCGATTCTATTTCCGGCTTTCCCGACTTACCGAGAGACGCTGTCACAACACTCACCCACACCACTACTGTCATGCAAATGGCCTTCTAGGTAGGGCAGTTTTTATCTTGATATTCAACGCATCGCAGCATTTGGCCATTCCGTTGGGAAAGCGTCGGGGGCTTAGTATCCTCTGCGTTAAGTCAAGGACTATCTTGGCTTGACGCGGGACGGACTCCTGGACCTCTCAAATCTGCCTCCTCTCTCACACATCCCTTTTTCTTCAAGTGTATATGATTCGCAGAGTCGCCTCGCGTTGATAGGGTCGCATCGGTCCGGACGGTAAGGCCTAGGTAAAGGTAGATAATTGCCTGACTACGTTGACAACCCCACCTCCTCAATTTAAGGCACGATCATTGCGCGATCGAAAATGGCGAAGAAGAAGTTCTCCAAGCCCAAGGCAGAGACGAGGACTTCCTTTATGTTTCCGTCGCTCCACGAAGAAATCGTGAACGTAGTCTCCGGCGAAATCGCCTCGGCGTGGTTCCACGAAAACGATAGTGACGAGGATTCCAACTATAAATACTCGACCCACGTGATGGGCAAGTTCAAATGCAAAAACAATGCCTGTTCCACCGGTGGCTGGGGCAGCAAGAGGGTGGCCATACTGATAAGGGGATATCCAGAGGATGGGTACAACGCTATCGTGTTTAATCAACGTTGTGAGTCCTGCGACCGGCTCGGCACTCTAACACTGGACGAGAAGTCATATGTCGACCGAGTCTCATACAGGCTTAAGAAGTGGGCAGGCGTTGCAATGGAGCAGCAATACTACGCTCCAAAAGCAGGCCTACCGCACAAGAGAAACCTCTGTGAAGGTTGTAAGAGAGGTGTTTGTGAGAATGGGTTTGGCCAATCGCTTTAGCTTCAGGATGAAGGGTTGGCAAAAACATGCAACATGTTAGCGTAGCTTGGAGTCGCCTTGTTAATACGTTCTGTGTATGCGTAAATTGGTTTAGTTACGTGATTTCCCTTCCTCTTGCTCTAGGTCTTATGCGCCGGCGCCGTCGAGGCGAACACCGTGTCTCCAGTACTGCTTGGGGATTGGTGTTATTATTCCCTACGTTTGTAGTCTTCAAATATTACACTTCTTCGTAGAATAAGGCGGGCACGTAATAGATGGTTGTCGTTCACCCCGTCCATCAGTCTGCACCAAATTTTAATCGTGTTGTGCAAGAAGTACGCAGAAGCGGGCAAAACTCTGTACAGCAGGGGCCCTATGATTGTAGACCGGAGTCATCACTGTTTCCAGGATGATCACAAGAATCAGCTTCGGCCGTTTTGGGTTAATAGCAAACCGATGTATCCAGTGATCAATCTCTGACTCCATCTGCTGAGAATTTGGGGTGATGTGCTTCCCTTCAACAAGGTCAAATCCGATGCTAAAAGACGCTGCGTCCGATGCATCAGCCATATTATCAACCTGTCTTTACAAGCCTTTCTGCTTGCATCTTCTAAGGAGGCCCTTACAGCTGCTCTCGAGTCCATGGCTAGTGTCACAGGAGAAAACCTTCTCGCACAGTTTTCAAGTGTTCTCACCTCTCAACAGAAAAGCAATAGAGCCCAGTGCAAAGATGTATCAGCGACATCACAGAGTCAAAGATCGTCTCGCCGAGCACGTAGCCTTGATAGCCAGGGGTAAATTGATGAGGACTTCTTAGGTATGGAGAACATCCCAACATTCCGCAAACTTCACCAGCTTTGTATCTGGCTGCGCAGTCCAACTATACATGCAGCAGAATGGGATCGTCAAGTATGCCTTCGCTTAGGCATTGACAACCAGACTAGGTGGTCATCATGGTACGCGGTTATTGATCGAGCTATCAGGAAGATGGCCGCAATCAAGGTCTTTATGCATGATAATGAGAGGTCTCTTGACGATATCCGTCTCACTTCCGACGACTGGGATATACTAAAGAAGGCACATGCATTCTTGCAACCATTCGCATCAGCAACCCTGTATGCAGAGGGGGACAAAGCATCTATATCACAGTCCCTCTTGATTATGGACTCTCTCCTAGTTCACTATGAGCAGCAGAAGGTTAGTGTTAATATGTTATCCTTGTCTTGAATCTTTGGCTAAAGCTAATATACTATAGACACATTACTCTAAGCCTGAACATCGGGACCTCCGCATGATTCGATTCATTGAGATGGGCTGGTTTGTGCTTGAGAAGTACTACAACATGACTGATAACGTTCCGGTGTACGCTGTTGCCATTCTCCTAGATCCCTCACGTAGAGGTGCATATCTCAAGAAGAACCGGCCAGCCGAACGGTATGAACCAGCTATCGAAGCTGCTAATACTCTCCGGCCGGACGAGTTTAAGGACGGACTGCCTTCAGTTAGCCCCACAACTCCCGAACACATGGCCATCTCAATCCTCTCTATCCCGGCGGAGTCATCAGAGCCAGAGAGAAAATTCTCGGGTGCAAGACGAACCTGTTCATGGGATCGATCGAGGCTGGCTTGCATTAACATTGAGAAGATCGAATGCATAGGCAGCTGGCTTAGAGAAGGTCATATAAAACCATTTCATCTCAACGGAATGGGTCTACCAATGGAATCGCAGCTAGAAGACGATACAAAGGAGATAGATGACGATGTAGCTGATCTTTTGGAATGGGCAAAGGCAGGAGCGCTATTACTAGCTAAAAATACCCTAGGTAATTAAGTAATACTATAATGTATACCTAACCTACTACTATATAAAGAACCTCTAGGATAGTAAATATAGCTACCTTAGACCTATACTAATTCCTTATATACCCTAGACTAATATTTTAGTAGATTATATTTAAGCCCTACTAACCTATAGAAATAGTAGTAGAATTAATAAATATATCCTAGTAATTTACTATTACCTTATAAAAAGACGCAATTTTTTTCTATATAAGTCCTTAAAACCTAAGGAAGCTACCTAATATTTTATATCTATCTTTAAGCTCTATAGAGTCCTAATTAATATTATATCTAATAGAGGAACTACCTTTATAGATTAGTTTTAGCGCTATATCTATAAATACCTCTATATTACGTAAAAACTTTCTACTACCTACTACCTAGAAATAGATAGCTAGACTAAATAAATATATTATAGTTATAGTAAGGTTACCCGACCTTAAACCTATAGAACCTAATAGTAATATAGAGGAAGAACCCTATAATAGATACTAGGATAATAGGTTATACGATAACGTAGATTATAATCTTAACACGTAACTAATTCGTTGATTAGTAACTACGAATCAACGAATTACCTACGTGACCGATTCGCTAATTCGCGACTATAAATCAACTAATTACTATAAAACTCTCTAGTATATAGGCGCACCTTTACGTATAGATAGGAACCTTATAGTTAAGACTAATAACTTCCTTACTTATTACTTTCCCTAGTATCGCAACCTTTATAAAGCTACTTATCTACCTATACCTACTACTAATCCCTATACTATACTTGTATATATCCCTTTCTACTCTAGTCCTAGTACCCCCTACTACTCTTAGTAAGTAGTACCTACTATAAAATAAATTAGGCCTTAGAAATCTTCCTAAGGTAATATATTAATTATAGTTAAGATAATTAGGCTACTTAGCTATAGGCTAGTAAATAGGTAAGGGTTAGGTTAGGGTTAGATTACGTAATAACCTAACCTAACCTAACCTAAGTTTACTAGGTTAGCGCTAGTAATAGGTTGGGTTAGGTTAAGGTCGTATAGGCTCTAGGTTTAGGTTAGGTTAGTATAGACTAGGTTACCTTAGGTCTAAGTAATATAGATTTTATTTTCACTAATAAGTATAATTATATTATTATAGCGAATAATCACAGTATATATAGAGGGGTATACGAAAAAAAGAGTAATTCTTTTTTTAGCCTTTTTTAAAGTTCTATATCTTAATAACTATATTAGCTAGAAATAAAAGAAAAAGTTTATTTTATAGAGAAAAAAGTAAATATTAATTTTCTAATAAAAAAGTAGTAATATTATATAATCTATATTATTATATTTAGAGTTAAAGTAAGGGTATTATTTTACTTCTTTTTTAAAGTAGTACAACTTTTTAATTTACGTTTAAAAAAGTTTAATTATTTAATAAATCCTAGTTTAATTAGTAAAGATTATATAAATAAATTTTTAGTATAGGTTACTTATCTAAGTAATTTTTTAGAATTAGAGGAAAAAAATAAAAAAATTAGATTAATAGTTAGCTTACATAATAGATTACTAAAATACTAGCCTATAGCTAATAAATTAAGATTTTTTAAAATTTTTACTAAATTCTTTAAATTAGTACTAAATCTCTAAAAACTCGAATCTAATATCTCTCCTAATTAGATAGCTACTATCTTAAAAATAATAATAATAATAATTTATAATACTATTAATAGAATTAAGAAGGGAAAAGCTATAAAAGTAGAAGATATAAAAAGATATAAAAAAAGACCTACTAGGGTTTCTAAAGGAGAAAAATAAGTTATTATAAGTAATATAATTTAAAGCCTTAAGAAGATAAATAAGAAATTAATACTAGAAAATAATCTAAGTATTAGTATAAGAAAGTTATAATACTTTTTAGAAGAGGAGAGAGTTACTATAAATATAACTACTAAAAAATCGTAAATTTTTAGCTAAATTAGCTTAATTAAGACTTAGGTACGCTAAATAGCAATTTAAGATAGTAGAAAAGAAAGAGTTTAATCTAAAAAAGATTATATTTTTTAATAAAAGCTTTATATAAAGAGGGTAGAGAGCTAGATAAGAATACTATAGAAAAACCGGCTCTATTATAGCTCGAGAGTAATTAGTCTCTATAACTAATAAAAATATATTTAAAAAAAATCCTAGTATACTAATTTTTTCTATTTTTTATAACCTTTTTTTCTATTTAATTCGTTTTTTTATCACCTTAATATTAACTAAATTATAGCTAAAAATATAACTATCTTAGTTTAGAGATCTATTTAGATAGAAGGATAATCTAAATTAATTACTAAAATAGACTCTATAAATACTTTACCTTTCGATAATAGAAGATATATCTAAGAGGTATTAAATCTAGTAGTTAAAAAGTATATAAAATATAATATATAACCTAACCTATTTTTTACCCCTTTTTCTTATATATATATAACTCTATATATATATAGATATATATTAGTTATATTTCTAAAATATATATAAATTATCTATTTAGGCTAGAGATTTTAGTAAGATAACTATAAAATCGATAAAATTAAAGCTATTAAGGATTAGTTTAAAAGGAATTAAGTTAAGCTTTATACTTACTCTACCTTTAGTCTAGATTTAAATCCTATTAAAAATATATAGAATCTACTTAAAGATAGGCTAAATAAATGATATAGGAAGAGTTTAGGTATAAGTATTAGTTTAAAGAGTATAGAAGCTTTTAAGCTTACTATAATAGAAGAGTAGAACGCTATAAGCTAGTAGGCTATATATAATTATATACTTTCTATAATTAGATAGTAGGAGGCTATTAAAATAGTTATAGGCTTTTAGACTAAGTTTTAGTCTAGTCTAATATATATTTATTAACTAAAGTCTAAAAAAACCGAGTTTCTTTATAACTATTAATATAGTAATACAATATATATATAAAGCTAATATATTATAGGTTTTATATATATAATTAATATATATAAAATATAGGAAAAAAGATACTTAAAATAAAAAGTTATAAGCCTTTAAATATAGCTTAAAAATATACCCCTATTTCAGTAAGCTACTATAGTTACGCTACGCTTACTAAGCTTTAGATATATAAATAATCTAAAAGGGCGAGCTTTTCTCTTTCTAAATATCTATTTTTTATAGTTATAGCTCTTATATTAAGTAAGTTATAATACTTTTAAAAAGGTTAAAAAATTAATTACTTCTTTTTCGTTGCACCCCTCTATATAAAATACTTAATACTTATAATATTGTATAATATTACATAACCTAATAGGTACCCCAACCTAACCTATACCTACGCTAGCGCTGGGTTCGACTAAACCTATACCTAGGGCCTGTGCGACCCTAACCCAACCTAACCTAGAGGGGTAGGAACTCTAACCTAATCTAAACCTAGAGTGCGTATGACCCTAACCCAACCCAACCCATTAATAGGTACCCCTAACCCATTTACCAGCCTACTTAGCTATACGTTACTAAGTTCTAATTAAATAATACTATTAATACCTCTATTAAAATAACCCTATTTTTTATAGATTTAGGATACTACTCCTATAATAGTATATACCCTAAGAATAATAATAAATCCTAGCTAAACCCTTCTATAGAGTAGGGCGTAATATACCCGTTTTTCTCTAAACCTTATAGTTATTAAACTCTAGAGTAAATAGCGTCTGCAGCTGCTGCGTTATATAGAGAGGGAGTTGTCTCCCTAGCTAGGGCTGGGCCTGGTTTAACCTCTTCTTTGACCTATTCACTAGCATTGTATATAGATCTTCTAATTTAGAATAGTGCAGAGCCTTAAGGGCGACGTATTTTAAACGATAACACGTATATAGATGGTTACGGGCGATGGAAATGATGAGGTACTTTGGTTTATATGTGAAAGCGCGCGATTTTGAGGTTCCTCTACACGGCTCTTGCTAAGGGGCAGGGGGTGTAAAGGGACATTCGATTTTTACAATAACCCGAACTTCGAACAAGCGAGATGCCTACTAACACTAACTTAAATAACTCACGATAGTAAATAATTCATATCTTAACAACCACATAATTAAATCGTTAGATTTTTCAAATATGGCCTATCCAGATACACATCGTTATTTTGAGACACCAACGAAGGCTAAGGTCCGCGGGGCGGTTGAATTTTTGGAAGCCAAAGGCATCGCGCATACTAAGATAGATGTCTTTCGTCACTTTGGAGTAGGGAAAACTTAGGGCTAGGAGATGCTTAAGGACGACGCTGTAGATCGTAGACACTATAATAGAGCCAACATTAAGGAAGATTATAGAGGTTGTTCTTCTTAAATTAAGGACGTTTCCGCGCGTACTGTAGAGAGGGCTATGGGCTTTATGAACTATTATAAGTGCGTTGCCTGTACAAGGAGCTAGGTTAATAACTCTACTGCAAAAGACAGAGTTAAATACTCTAAGGCATCTCTGAAGCTACGGCCTAAGCTAGAGGACTAGGAAATTGTTAGATTCTCTAATGAGGTTTACTAGTCCCTTAGCCTACAGGGAAAACTCATAATCATACGCCAGCTAGGGGAGCGCTACTGCGCTGATTATATTCAAGAACAAGAGCACTAGGATAAGGAGAAGACCTTTAAGAAGCTTCACTCCTGGGCAGCAATTAGCTAGAATTTCAAGAGTGACCTTGTATTCTACGATATCGCGTCCAACACTAACGGCAAGATGACCTGGCGGGACTATATTAACAAGATCCTTGAGCCTATAGTAAAGCCCTGGCTGAAGGGCCTACGCTTTATACTAGAGGAGGACAACGACTCTAGCCATGGCCCGGGCAAGAGCAATATAGTAAGAACTTAGAAGAAGAACAATGGGCTAGAGCACTACTTTAACTGTCACTCCTCCCCTAATTTGGCTCCTATTAAAAACGCGTGGCAGCCTTCAAAGCAGTATGTGAAGAAGTTCCCTTACTGGGATGAGGATGACACCAGAGAGCTAGCTCTAGAGGGCTGGGACAAGGTTACAACCTAATTTATAAACGCCAGAGTACACTCCATGCCTCAAAGGCTCAAGGATGTTATTGAGAAGGATGGGCAATTGACTGGGTGGTAATGGAGTTGCTAGCAAAAGGATGGGTCGTGGGTGCGCGAAAACAGGACTACTTTTGACCCCAGCATGGCCCAATCAAGTTGTGACTCCAGGAAAAACTACTATATACATGAAAATATGCGTGTGAAAAGCCTCAGGGCAAAATACTATTATATTATGGCTCAAAAAGCTATTGTTGTATACAATTTTGGTGGTGGTGTTGCGCGCCAAGGCATTCGGAGTTCGGGTTATTTTGGCACCCGCGTGGCGTGATACGTCAGGATGTCGACTAGTAATATATAGAGAACCGCACGTGAGATTTGAGTGACCAGGCGGAAATTCCCCTGGAAGGTTCTAGCGTGCCTTGACGAGGCTGAAGACAGGTGTTGTTTCATCACCCTACTGTGGATCCTGATACAGGGGGTATCAAGGAGGCGCAAATCTTCACCGATTACTGGCGCTTTTCGCAAGGTAATGTGGAGGAGATCTCCCGGAAATCTACGGTCCGTTCCATGGTTGTGTATCGACTTCGCATACCACAATGTCCGCTAGTATTACTCTGGCAGTACAAGCGCTGTTGTAGATTTATGAAAGTGTTGAAGAAATGACAGATATTTAACTCTCCATTAATAACCTCAAAGAATTGAGCAGCGAGTAAGGTATGTTCATCCTAGTTGATGTGCCTAATTATATAGCAAGTATTCACGCAGTTTGTACTTCAATCTCATTCGAATGTGCACGTTCCAAGCTTCGGGACGGCTTCTCTCGTACTGCGTGGTTTTTATCCCGTGACCCCCCTGAGGTGACACTTGAGTTACTGCGGACCGAGAAGATCTTCGATACGTTTTGGAAGAAAGTTTGCACGCCGGGAATTTTCGTACTGCTCGACAGTGTGGGGAGACATATGGCGCAAAGCCCGAACCCGGCCTCCATAATCATGTAGTATGTAGTGGCTGTCAGAATGTCTGTGAAGATATATTAACACTTGGAACATGCATCACCAGAAACTATTGCGATACGTACTTCCTGGTCCGACGTCTGGATTGCCCACAACTATTGAAGCATTAGCAATGTATGAGACAGTACAAACAGGCTTAATGCTCACCCAATTCTTTGGTAACCTTCACCGCTTGTAGCAGAACTTCCAGTCGCACAGCAGACATCGCAATAGTACTTGGAATGTCAGCGAGAGTTTTCCATGACGTATTGGGGAGCTTACGCTGAACCGAGTAGGAAGACGAAAGCTATGGCGACCTTCCGAGCGAGGCTTATTTGCAATCGCGCGACCTATACTTCAAGTCAGCAGTAATAATATGAATTGGAGGCGGGGATGCCTACAAAAGGCAAAGGATACAACACGATAAGCGCATCAGTCACCACGTCTGATATAGCAAATGACTGTTGCAGCATGTACGTGTCAGTTGTGCATTTGAGGTAGTCGCCACCTCGGCTCCACAACCACTCCAGATGTGACAGATTTCCGCAGAATAAGAGGTTCGCCACGGTGAAGGAGATGCCCCATATGACCGTGATAACCATGAGCGACCATAAGATAGCCTCTGCTACTCTGTGGACACCCGTTCTGAAGGCTCTATGATAGAACGCAAGACAGCTGAGCTTGATGAACCCAAGGGTTGCGGCAAGAACGACGCCGCTGGACCAATAGATCTAGTAATGCAGTTAGCCTCTATAAGTAGCCAGAGCCTTTGGGTATTTACCTTTCGATTGATGGTTAGCGTGCGGCTCTGATACTCGACGTAATTGAAGTTGTAATTCTCGTCCGGATAACCCAAAGACTTTGTCGCGACTCCATAGATGACAGCGGCTGATAGACCGTACAGACAAATCTCGACGCAATTGTGTCAGCACGATATGTGTTAGTATGTTCGGCTTGTGCCTCACCAAAGCTGGTAGTGAAAGCCAGTCGTCCCAACCAAGTCGGCTGTAAGCTCGTCTAGTCGCAAAGCGGGCGCCGACAACAACAGTGCAGACGATGGGCCATATGATGCCAGCGGACCATAGATGTCCAGGCTCGATATTGAGTGTTACGACGTCCATATTGTAAGCAAAGCAAAGGTTTTGTGAAGTGGTTTGCAGCCTAGACTGAAAATGCGTGCCTTGGGCACGGCTCGTAATCAGCACGAGAGGGTGAGTGAAATCTGCGCCAACCTAAGCGCATCACGCTACAGGTGATATAGTGTGGAAAGAATGGATGTGGCGGGCAGATCAGAGGTTCGCAGATGCGGGGCCCCTTTTTCAGTCGCTCAACTCAGAAGTCAGGTCAGACAGAAGGCAAACGCAGTACTTCATTTGTTACATGCGCTGCAGGCCGCAATTTGGAGGAATGGAGCCCCTGTTCTAATTCGCTCGTGTTATTGGGTACGAGAGGAAAATCGCTCGCGAGGATCCGGCACGGATTTGGCACGGATTCAGTTGACCCGCGCTGTCGGAGAGAGGAGCGGGATCTAACCCCCGGCTATGCATGGTGAGTGATGGGTTGTTGACAACTTGACTGGTGGAGATAACGAGCCCTGCTTACCGCCCTTTTTGGAAGGTGTGCGCACAAGAAACGAGGGTCATGGTGGTCAGCATACTACGCCCCTCTGCAACTTCTCTATGGGTAGAAGATTATCATCGAGCTTCTTTCCAGCCGTATTCGCTGCATCTTCTGTGATATGACGACTGGAGTTACCAAGCCGTCTATGCACTCTTGCTGTTGTACATCACGCTCATAGTCTTGCGACGTCTCGTAAGAACTGTAATCCCCACGTGAGCTGGAACGTTGGATACGGGATTTTGACGTGGGTACGTTGGAACCTGTGTCTCATTTATAGTGTAACGCAATGCCTGCAACTATTGTATAGAAACCTAGAAGAGACTACCGAAACAATCAGCATACTGACGCAGATATTCTCCACGCAGATAGGTGGACAGACGCATTACGTTTCGAGGAAATATTTGACCTGACTGAAGAACTTTTCCTTCTGTTCGACATGGGAAAAGTGTGCGGCGTTTTGAAACGTGACCCATTTAATCTTGGGTATACGATCAAAGAAAGGCTGCATTGCGGCTTCTTGCACATACTCTTCTGATCCTCTTATTAGAAGTGTCGATGCATTGATCTGGTGAAGGCGAGGTATAATTGTCCAGTTCTCTAGCGAGCCTGATGGATCGAGTGTCGAGGGGCCGAACCTGATATTATACTTAAAATCTGATTCATATAACTTTTCTCAATATCTCGAACACTCACATAGTGCGGTGCATCTCAGATGTAGCCATTCGAGACAGTGCTGGGGCTATCTCCTCGATCGGAAACGGCTTGCTAAGACTTAAGTGGTTCTGGGCGAAGACAAGCATGGCGTTCTGGTACTCAGGGCTGATGTATTCTTTACTCTCCAGTGCATGCCGCAAGGCTTCTTGCGCATCTTGAGGAAGGCCTTCCCGTACCTTGACTAACCCTTGGACATGGCCCTCCATACTCGCGGGCACGCCGTATAGTATCAGTCGCCGTAGGTTTCCTGCGCGCGATGGTTCAGATGCCCATTCAGTCGCCAACATACCACCCCATGAATGTCCAAGGATGTCCAGGGGGCGGTCTGCTAAGCCGAGGTGTTCAATGAGATTGCTGAGCTCCTTGCAGAACAGTTCGGGGACCCAGAATCCTTTGTCTCCGTCTTTCTCTGGTAACAGAGTAGAATTACCACAGCCCAGTTGGTCGTAAAAAATAACCAGGTCCGATAGAGTGTGTAATGAGAGCAGGTATTCATGACCAGCTGCTGGTCCTCCGTGCAGAACAATCAATGGTGTTTTGGTAGAATCTTTCAGGTCGCCAAAGACTTCGTACCACGTCTCGCACGGGGTCTCGATACCCTCGACAGCGAACGGAGCTTTGCCTTCGATTGCCATGGTTGTTTGGGGTAGTTAATATCTGCCCGTCCGTGAGACGTACAATGGAACTGCTGGCTGTCAGAACAGATAGACGCCCACAACTCCCAGAGGCGGAGCAATAGGTACGTGACTGTAAGAAGGTAAACTGCTAACTGCCCCGCCCTTCACCTCCATTATGGCGCTAGCCATTTTTCGTATTGCGCTTACCCTCTTCAGAAGAGTAACGGTTCCTTCATCCATATCGCCTTGCAGGTGGTCACGCAGACAGCTTGCAGGGAAGTCAATACGCATCGCTAACTAGGCAGACGGGAGCTTCCATGGCCCATGGTTATCTCATGAATCAGACGCTCCAGCTAAAATGACCCCTTGCTAGCGCGACGCTAAAAACTCCTTTTAACTCCTGGGCCAATCATATTACAGCAAGGGCCATTTCAGCTGGAGCGTCTGAGATAATTTGGTCGCGGGTTGTGTGAGTTTGATTTTCGTTAGAGTAAGCATTAACACCTATACTACACCACCTACATTTCCACCTTAACGCTGGTTTATAATTATAATTCTACGCTTATTTAATTCCTCGTCTTCGCCGCTATCGCTATAATTCAACATGGCATTTTCTTCAAGTCTACCGCCGCCGTCGTCCGTCGCCGCAAACTACTAGTTTTTAAGCCCTTGACCGAGCCACCTAGTGTTATTATCCCTCCTTTATCCCCCGCGAGACATTCTTTATTACCTGAAAACGATCCGTCGAGTCTTTACAGGAGTATCTAGAAGTTTACAGAAGGTTGTAGGTAAGTAAATACACTACTAGAAGGTCGCGGCCTAACTAGCTCTTAGCTAGATATTGTTGCTGCGCTGCAAGTTTATTCGACAATAGACAACGCAGCCTTCTCAATGGCGCAGAAGGTTGAAGGAGTTTATAGGAGTCCTTAGAAGGTGGTTCTATCTAGAGACGCCTAAGGCAACGCGACGACGCGACGACGATACCTCCCCTTGGCGTACGCGACTATCAACTAGGCTAGGGGGATAAGGAGGTTCTGTATAGTCGTAGAGTACGTGCGCTAGATCAAGAAGCCCGTTGGTGGGTGGGTACGGAGGGGGTGGTTAGAAGACCGTTCGTAACGCGAATTAATCAAGAAACGCAGCGACTGCGACGCTGTACTTCACACCTATAATAATGTATTAGAGCTTAGTTATGTATACTATTAAATTAAGAATTACTTGCGCTACAAAAGTAATCGGGCACTGTAATAATAGCTAGTTGTAGTGTTATCCCCTGCACCGCCAAACCCGCCCCCCCACGGACCACCTGGTGTTGGCCAATCGGGAGGATGTCGGCCCTTAGCACTAACACCAGATTTGATGGCTCTAGGTGATTTTTAATAGAGATTCTTGTAGGAGGGCGCACGTGGAGCTATATTTAACGGTTCTAGTGTTGATTATATTATATTACTTGATAGTTGAACTTATAGGCTGGTAAATAGGTTAGGGGTACCCATTAATGGGTTGGGGTTAGGTTAGGGTCGCACGGACTCTAGGTTTAGGTTAGGTTGGGGTTCCTACCCCTCTAGGTTAGGTTGGGTTAGGGTCGCATAGGCCCTAGGTATAGGTTTAGTCGAACCTAGCGCTAGCGTAGGTATAGGTTAGGTTAGGGTACCTATTAGGTTTCCTACTAAAGTATAATATTCTATAATTATTACTTATATTAAAATACCCTAAATAGAAGATAAGTAGTATAAAAAAATTAAAATTATTAGTTAGACCTAAGGTAACCTAGTCTATACTAACTATACCTATACCTAGGGCCTATATAACCCTAACCTAACTCTAACCTATTACTAGCGTTAACCTAGCGAATTTAGGTTAGGTTAGGTTAGGTTATTACGTAATCTAACCGAACCCTAACCTAACCTATACCTATTTACTAGCCTATAAACTTATACTAGTATTAGTTAATTTAATAGTCTCTATGCGGCGTAGGTACTCCTACTAATACTTAGAGTATATTATTAGCCTATATAAAGGTAGCCTATAGAGCCTATAGCTATACGTTATTTAAGAAGGCCGTTATAGGCCTTAACGCTAGTTACTAGAAGTTACTAAGAGAGGTATCCTATAGTATTAATTAGTATTATTTATATACCTATTTTCTATATAGGCTATATAAGGCCTACTATCTTTATATAGCCTTACTAATAGCCTATATTAGCTCTTATTATTAAGCTTAATATTATTAAGATTTTAGCGCTTTATTAAGCCCTAGTAGAGAGGCTTACTATACTTAAAAAGCTACTCTATTAGCCTATATAGGAACTATTTATACCTACTATATTTAACCTCTACTAGTATTAAGTAGGAGGATAGGTAATAGGTATTATTAAGTATTAAATCTATAAGAAAGTAGAAGAGTAGCCTCTAGGTATACTAGTATACTTACTATATATAGGCTAGTAAATAGGTTAGGAGTACCTATTAATAGGTTAGGTTAGATTAGGGTTGTATAGACTCTAGGTTTAGGTTAGGTTAGAGTTCCTACCCCTCTAGGTTAGGTTAGGTTAGAGTTATATAGGCCCTAGGTATAGGTTTAGTCGAACCTAGTACTAGCGTAGGTATAGGTTAGGTTAGAGCACCTATTAGGTTACCTACTAAAGTATAATATTCTATAATTATTAACTATATTAAAATACCCTAAATATAAGATAAGATAAGATAAGTAGTATAAAAAAATTGAAATTATTAGTTAGACCTAAGGTTAGGCTAGTAAATAGGTAAGGGTTAGGTTAGAGTTAGGTTAGATTACGTAATAACCTAACCTAACCTAACCTAAGTTTACTAGATTAGTACTAGTAATAGGTTAGGTTAGATTAGAGTTATATAGGCTCTAGGTTTAGGTTAGGTTAGTATAGACTAGGTTACCTTAGGTCTAAGTAATATATATTTCGTATTAAATATAATTTATTTTATTTTTACTAATAAGTATAATTGTATTATTATAGCGAATAATTATAGTATATATAAAATACTTTATACTTATAATATTATATAATATTATATAACCTAATAGGTACCCTAACCTAACCTATACCTACGCTAGCGCTAGGTTCGACTAAACCTATACCTAGGGCCTATACAACTCTAACCTAACCTAACCTAGAGGGGTAGGAACTCTAACCTAACTTAAACCTAGAGTCTATATAACCCTAATCTAACCTAACCTATTAATAGGTACCCCTAACCTATTTACTAGCCTACCTAAGGTAATCTAGTCTATACTAACTATACCTATACCTAGGGCCTATATAACCCTAACCTAACCCTAACCTATTACTAGCGCTAACCTAGTAAATATAGGTTAGGTTAGGTTAGATTATTATATAATCTAACTTAACCCTAACCTAGCCTATACCTATTTACTAGCCTAACTATATAGTATAGGGCTCTTAAACCTAGTTAAACTTATTAACCTTATTTTTATATTAATTATAACTATCTACTACTTTAGGAATACCTAACTACTTAATTTTATTATTACTAAAGGCCTTCTTATATAGCTTCTTATTATTAAGGGTAGTAGCTAGTTAATAGCGTAGCTTATTAATAATTATAATACTATTAGTAATAGTAGAGGTAAAAAGAACTACTTATAAATCGCGCTAGGCTATCTCTAGTACTATATTATTCTTAGAGTCCGTGTAGTAGGTATCTCTCTAGGCTATTATAGCTATAAACTCCCTCTTAAGCCTTATAAGATTAGTATTAAATTATTCTTTTTAAAGCTTCTTCTTACTATAGGCTACTACTATAGGAATACTAGATAATACCTTAACCTTAGCCTTAGTCTCCTAGTCCTCCTCTATAGTAGTTATAGTAGTACGCACTATCCTAGTACTATCTACGCCTTACTCCTATAAGTATTTAAGTAGTAGTAATATTATAAAGAGATTATCTATCTAGAGGATATAGTAACCTAGTAGAAATAAATACTATCTATTAGGGCCTTTATTAAGGACGAGTATAAGTAGTATATACTTAGTAGGCGTAAATCTAGCTAGATTAATAATCTTAGTATTAAGATTAATAGGGCCTTAGGTAGTACCTTTAGCGTAGAAAAGCTAGTTAAGTATAACGCTATTACTAGCTAGGTACTAGATTTTAAAGCCCTCTAGTATAGGCTTTAACTTAATAATAATTACCTTACTAGTACGCCTAGTAAATCTAGCTATAGCCTTATTAATATAGAGGTACTTACTAGGTTCCTATAGGGCTAGTAACTAGGCTAGTAAATAGGTAAGAGTTAGGTTAGGGTTGGGTTAGATTACGTAATAACCTAACCTAACCCAACCTAAATTTACTAGGTTAATACTAGCTCTAGGTTAGGTTAGGTTAGGGTTATATAAGCTCTAGGTATAGGTTTAGTTAGTATAGACTAGGTTACCTTAGGTCTAACTAATAATTTTAATTTTTTTATACTACTTATCTTATATTTAGGGTATTTTAATATAAGTAATAATTATAGAATATTATACTTTAGTAGGTAACCTAATAGGTACCTTAACCTAACCTATACCTATACTAGCGCTAGGTTTAACTAAACCTATACCTAGGGCCTATATAACCCTAACCTAACCTAACCTAGAGGGGTAGTAACTAAATCCTAACCTAAACCTAGAGTCTATATAACTCTAACCTAACCTAACCTATTAATAGGTACCCCTAACCTATTTACTAGCCTACTAGTAACTAAGTACTTAGATACTTAGAGAGATCCTATATACGCCTAAATAGTAATTTAAATAATTATAGAACTTCTATATAGTATATATAGTAATTAAGCTACTCCTAGTATATATATAATATATAGTTATTAACTATATAAGTAGGCGCGTTTTAGTATAGCTTACTCTAGTACTTCTTAATTAATAGCTCTTAGTAGACGTCTATATATATAACTATTATAAAGTAGGTATAAAGCTTAGTTAGTAACGTTAGTTTCTATACCCTAGCGTAGGGCTTATTAGTATCTACTCCTTAAGGGAGGCGTATATACCTAGTATTATAGTTATAGATTAAGAGAGGCTACTAGGTAGGTAGTAGCGTAGGTATTAATTTTAGTAGGTTACTGCGAGGTTTAGTATACTTAGTATAACTAATAGTATTAGGATTATTACCTATACTAGCAGGCATCTTTATAGCGAATAGTAAAATTAATTTATATAGGAAATACTATAGGACTGAATTTTCCTATTCTTACGATAGATTTTTAGTAGTAAGGTCACCTACGCGCTAATTGGCTAACACTAGGTAGTCCGTAGGGGGGCGGGTTTAGCGGTGCAGGGGATACTATAGACAAATAGGTGTAAAAGCTAAACTATCTCGTAACGCCAACTTACTAAAACTAGAACCAAATTTTCTTAGACGCTTCGCGAATAATTTCGGGCTAGATTATGTTAGCCTATTCTGATTGGCTTAGGAGTGCCCAGAAGTTTCAAGAGCCTCTTATTGGCCAGGAGTTTAAAAGAGATTTTAGCGCGAAACTAGCGAATCTAGCATGAAATCATTTGCGGGGGCGTCTGATTCATGAGATAAGGCCCATGGGGCGTTTCGGGCTTACAAGCCTTACGCCGCAATGCCCAGCCATTGGCCCCGCTGAATGCTCTTGGCAAATGAGCTATAAATGAACTGTACCAGACGTCTGGAACTCTATTTCATTGCGGCCCCATTGTCTTTATTGATTGATTCGTGCCTACAACTGACTGTGCCCTCAGATTGGCCGATAACAGATTCCCTGAGTACAACGTCCTGCTGTCCCATCAATTAATGGCCAGCGGCGCAGCAGCATAATTTTTCCATTGCATGCAGCAAAATCCAGCCAATTACTTGCGATGTCACGTACGTCGATGATCAACGTCGCAATGTATGTGCGTGATGATCGAGCACAATCCGGAAAGGCAACTTAGTGACACCATCTTCATTAGGAACCATCACCACTCGACGCAAACGCGCTCGATTCGCCAGAGAGATACCATCGGGTAACCTGTCTCTTTTCTCGGATATGGACGAACTAACCGGGCAAATAATGAAATCCAAGCTAGGTATAAACATGTGAATGCTTGAAAAGCCCATCACGGGCTTTCTTAGTCTCCATCATACCGCTATTCCCACTCACAATTTACGTTGGGTGACCGTTTAACTGCAACAAGACCTTTTCAGTCATACTACGGTTCAATTCCTACTTTGTTATAAAAATCATGATAGACGAGGAAAGTTGCGCTGCTCCTCTGTCTTCTCCTCGCGGAGAAATGTGCGACAAGGCAGCTTCCGAACAAGATTTCTCCCATGCCTCAGCGTCATCTACATGCCACCAAATGATGGATGAGTTTATACCACGACCACCGACAGAAGACGAGATTAAAGATTTACCTCATGTCATGACGAATATACCCATTACTGCCTGGCTGCTGGTATTTATTGGCTCCGCAGCGGCGTTTGCTAGATATGGCGTATCAACTACTTTTCGTACGTTTTACAGGCCTGATATATCGTACCATCTAATTCGACCAGAAAACTATATCCAGAACCCACCCGGGAACTCGCAACTTCCTGGTGCCCTAGGCTTAGGCCAAGCAAAAGCCACGACTATCACGAGCATTTTCTCGGCTTTCGTGTTCCTCACACCACTCCCACTGGCAATTCTTTCAGACGGATGGCTTGGTCGATACAGAACGATGATACTCAGTCTCGGGCTTCTACTCTTAGGATATACTGTTTTAGTGGTCACAACTATTCCAGCTTCCTTTCGGCATGGAGCTAGCCTTGGGGGTTTGATAGCCTCTATGTTGCTCATAGGCCTTGGTCAGGGCGGATTGTCTGCTGTCATGTTTGTTTTCATTGGTGATCAAATCCCAGATAATGGAATGATCGTCCAGAAAAACCCCAAGGGAAAATCCGTGATACAAGATCGCAGCATCAGCATTCAATTCGTCTTCAGCATTTATTTCTGGGCAACTAACCTGGCTTCTCTTTCAATTATAGAAACAACCATGATGGAGAGGGTCAGCTTTTGGTCCGCTTACTTGATGCCAACTGGCATTTTGGCTATCACTATCATACCTCTACTCTTATGGAGCTCGCGTCTTACCAGACCCCGACTTCAAAAGAACGTTCTTCCCGAAACCCTGCGAGTGGTGTATATCGCTTGTCGGAATAGGTTTCGTCTTTCTGCTGCCGTTCAAGCTCACCATTGCGACTCGGTCTTTGTAGACGAGCTTCGCAGCGGTTTAAACGCATGCCAGGTCATGATCGCTTTTGTTATTTTTTGGCTCTGCTACAACCAGCTCTTCAGCAACATCGTCTCTCAAGCTGGTCAGATGGAACGAGTTGGGGTTTCCAACGACACAATAGTGTTTCTTAACGTCGCTGCCGTTGTTGTTCTGAGTCCTCTCATCCAGAGTTTACAAGCCTTACTCAGACGTTACAGGCTTTCATTCGGTCCTATACGGCGCATTACGGTAGGATTTGTTCTTACCGCAATGGCCATGGCATACGCTGCTGGCTTACAGAAACTGATCTATTCCCGCGGACCTTGCTACTCTCGACCTCTGGACTGTTCAGGGGCATATCAAAATGGTCATTTACGGCCCAATAAAGTCAATGTTTGGCTTCAGGCGCCAATTCATGTTCTTCTAGGCGCTGGAGAGATTTTGGCATATGTTTCAATGACAGAATACGCATATGCTCTATCTCCTCAAAACATGAAGGCGGTTATTCAGGCACTGAATCAACTGACTGTAGCGCTGGGCTCTGCACTCTGTACAGCACTAGGACCGGCATCTCGAGACCCGTGGCTTGTCACATTGTATAGTTGCTTGTCAGGCGTAATGGGGCTCAGTGCTGTACTCTTCTGGCTGGTGTTCAGGAGATACGACGATAGAGAGTAGAGAAATTACGAATAATGCGTCGTCACGTACTGTTTACAAGGAAAATTAAGTGAGGGGTAGCTTGGCAACGGGGATAGTTACTAGGGTCTGGACGGCGTGGGCAGGCCGCAGATCATCTCCATAAGGTTTAGACAACTCGACATGAGTCTTCCCCGAACTGAAGAAACCTTGTCGGACCAATCGCCCAAAAGAAGTACATTTGTTCCCATGCGTGTTATCTGTGCGACCAGAAATTAGCCAGAGATCAGTGTGCGTGCAGATTCTACTTGTGGAAGGTATGAGCCCCATATAGCGCTTGTATGAACGTTGTGCCACAGTGCAGCATTACGACCAAGACATGGAGACCTTGGCCACCCACCCACCCCACTGTCTCACCCCACAGGCAGAGACCGGAGGCCAGAGATGCCCACAAGCAAGCCAAGCCAAGCTTCGAGGAGTAGCTTGACTCGGCTTGTAATAAGGCCACGAGATGGGCAGCTTGGCTTGCAAGCGCTTGCTTTTTTGAAGTTGAGCTTGGCTTGGCTTAGTAGGCTTGGTTGATTGATGTACGATAGATCGAGCTCTCATACTAATTTATGAGTCTTCATGATCCCACGCGCATAGATCATATAACTGATCTAATTCAGCGTCAGTTCCAGCTAAAGGAGAGCTGTTTTAAGGAGGCTTAAACCTAGCTTTTTGCCACCGCCGTACGCACTAGATAGCTGCCAAAAGCTTTAGCGATATACCTCGCCGCCGCGGCTTGAGTAGATCGCCAATCTCACTAAACATACACTTACAATCGCAGCTTAAGGTAGGTATAGAGAGTATGTCGAGCGCAAGCTAAGAAAGCTGAGGGTAGCGATCGCGCAGATTTATCTAGTATTTTATAGGGTTTTCAGCGTTATCTAAACTCTTATCTACTCTCAGCTCGCACTATTTCTATTGTTAGTACTTATCTAACTTAACTATAGTAGGGTATAAGGTACCTATTTTTAGCTCTATAAGGCTATTAATCGCATTATTAATATTATTTATTATAACTCTAGTAGGCTGTATAGTAGCTAGAGCTATCCTATATTAATCCTAGAGCGCCTAAAAGGTATAGTTATTTAACTCTAACTACTCTAGGTAACTTACCTATACTACCTTATAATAGGTTTTATAGTATAGGTAAATAATTATAGCCGCGTAGTAGGTAGGTAAGTTATTAAGTTTAGTATAATAGTTACTAGCTTTAGCCTAGGCGGCGCATAGATTAATTACGAGATAGTCTTTAGGAGCGTTAGTAGTAGTATTATAGTTAACGCTAGTGCGCGTAGTAACGCGCTACTTATAGTAGTCTAATAGATACTTATAAATAAGGATAACCTTATAGATTATACTATACTAGCTACCTTTACTATATCCCTTAAGGTACTTTATTACTAACTTTAGTAGCTTTAGTACCTCTAAATACTCTATAATTATACCTTAATTAGTAGTAGATAGCCTACTAGATCTTATCTAAGAAGGGATATCTAGTAGCTTATTACCCTTACTTATAGTATAGGTATCTTTATTATAGATATAATAGATATAGTAACTAGTATACGCGTTTATAGAGGATTAGAGCTATATAGTATACTTAAAAGCTAAGTAATATAAGTTCTAGTAAGTAATAACTAGCTTTATAGGCGCTAATATTTTTTATTCGTGTATAGGTAGCTCTTAGTTAGTAATATACTAAAAGTTATTAAATAGCTTATACTATTATAATATTTTAATATAGTTAATAATTAAAATAAGGATACTAAGTAGGCTATTATAGTACTACTCCTATAGGAACTAATCCTCTTACTATATATAGACGCGTTAGTAGAGTATAAGATAAGCTTTAAGTACTATATACGCTAATATTAGGTAAGAGTATACTAACGTACTTATAGATTACTACTACTATTATTATATACCTCTATATTTCTACCCTAAAGTAGTATTTAACCTACTAAGTTAAGTATATAAGGTATATAATAGAGGTAGCGATAAGCTGTAATAAACCCTATTTTAGTATTAATTACCTCTATTATAGTACTATTATTATAGGTATTATTAAGTATAAAATAGCTAATATAGGATAATAATATACTAAAATCTTTAAGTACTACTAGTATAGTTTATACTACCTAATTACTATAATAAGCTCTAATTAGGTATAGTAGTATAATAGGTAGGTTAACTAGTAGGCTAGTAGAGTTAATAAAGTAGGTAATAAGGCCTAGATAACCTTATTTACTACCTTTTATCGTCTACGCGTTAAAGCTTATATAGATTTTACTAAGTAATTATAATAGCTAGTAGCTTAATATAATTATATAGCCTTATAACGTAGTAGATTATACTTATACGAGATAATTATAGTACTGCTACTACCTCTAGGTTAGCTACTATTATTAGTACCTTAAACGCTAGCGTCTTAAACTCGTATAGTAGGTAGTTGTTTTCGATAAGCTAGCTTACTACTACTAATTAAAAAGCCTATACGTTAAAGTTACTAGTGTTAGTAATTATTTAGGGTATATTATAGCTACTTTTAAGTACCTAATAAAGCTAAGTATTACTAATAATAGTAGCTATTACCTTCTTATTTAGTATAGTAAAACTATAGCTAAGGCGTTTCTCTTTAAGATAGTATATAGTAGTTAAGGTTAACTTTAATATATTATAAATACTACCTTAGCTAGTATTAATAAACTTATACATATAGTAGTAATAGTAGATAAAGAATATTTTCTTACCCTTAGAGGTAATAGAGGCGACGCGCTAGCTATATTAAAAGATCTAGCTTTTAGCCTACGTCTAAGTTACTATAGGCTTTATATAGAGTAGTAGACGCGACTAATTAATACTATTAAAGGTATCTCTAGAGCTATCGTTAAAGCTACCGCTAGTAGTATTATTACTATTAGTTTCGCCTATATTTTTAGTTATAGTAGTAGCCTTACTACTATCCTCTATAGGTACTATAATCTCGTATTTAGGTAGAGCTTCTTATAGTTATAACTTAAAAGTAGCTATATTTTTAGGCTCTAGTACGTTGTTTTTAGTTAATTAGGACGCGTTAATATCAACTAGCTGCGACTTAGTACCTCGTGCAGTAGTTTTATAATGTTTAATAGCTCTAGATCGAGCATTTCAAGCGCGTTTTCGTATAGTAGTAATATTTAATGGTATAGTACTGAGCTGGATAGGACGAAAGAGTGAAAATAGTGAGGTGTAACGCGTGAATACACGTAAATACGAGTGAGAAATAGGTATAGCGCTAGCGTATAAGCTGATTAATTAAATACAACACTAGAAAACTATCGTGGGCACGATTTCTCGCTAAAACTTCAGCCTCAAAACACCTGCCAAAACACGAACCAAGCCAACCAAGCGCTTGCAAGCGCTTGCCATACTACAGCTTGGCTTGCCAAAAAAAAAAGGGCATCGCAGCTTGGCTCGGCTCAGCTTGGTTTAACCAAGCCGTCGCAAGCAAGCGCTTGCAAGCGGCTTGCTTGTGGGCATGTCTGGCGGAGACCGAAACTCACATGTGAGAGGGCAGACATCGGAAGCCGAAGATCACATATGTGCAGCAGGTAATATAAAATTTGGAGAACACGTCAATCAAGTATGCGGCTGAGTGGCACTGCTTGATGAATAGCGGAACGTTATTCGATACCGGATAAATTCACATATAACGATCAGCCCGGCCCTCTTGGCTGCAGAAAAAGGCATACGCTTATATAGCTGCCTTTTGAAAGGAGTTAAGAGCAACTAAGTGATTACTAGTCAATAGAGTAGCAAATTATAAGGCGAAATCATCTGAATCTAAGAGAGCTGGGCTGATCGTTATATGTGAATTTCTACGGTAACAATATGTCAATGCATTGGTTTAGAGCGGGGGCATGGTGTGTGGCGCGAAAATTTAAATACACGACAGTGCGTTTCCCTATTCAGGTCTGTAGGCGAACAAGGCGAACAAGGCGAACAACCCTAGCTCTTGTTGTCAAACGGCCCTGGCTTGACGAAATACTCCCCTTTGGGTAACATGCGTTCACGAGCCCATTTGTCCAGCTTCTCCCAATTAGTGCACACCTGCTGGGAGTTGGACCTCAACTCTTTACTTGGCCAAGATCCGTCTGCTGCAATCCAATAACCTGCATACAAAGAAGAATCTGCCTTGCACATAAGCGTGCGTCGCAGCGATTCGATGCAGTGCACTATAACCGAAGTTAGCTTTGCGCATGTTTCAATGGCTGGGCATCTACCTTGATGGTAGGTGTTGAAAGCCTCCTGCTCTTCAGTCATATTTGGAAAATAATAATCCTTGTGCATGTTCTTTCGGAGCCCGTCCTGCAGAAGACATTAATTAATCTGCGACCCTGTTATGACGCATGGGTGCAATGCCGAGCACTCACTAGGCAATGGAGCTCATGGTATGTAGCCAGAACGGCGGGATGACCCCCATCAGAGAGTTCCACCAGGTCATCGCTGAAATCCGCATGTGCTTGCATCAGATCCTCTTTGCTTGCTCTGATATTTGATGCTACCTGGATTAGCAGCGTTTCATGATTATAACTTCCATGCATAACCTACGTTGTAAAAGATGGTGCCAATGGGTGTCTATGTCTTCTGGCTTGCCGAAATATCTTTCATCAAACTCATGGAACAAGAGTGGGTGAAGTTCGTGTGCGATGGCATTGTTGGCAGGAGCTATGCGTTTGTTAGAATGATGACGTTTCGCAAGATGGCTTCGAGATCGCAGATTACAGTAAGGCTTTGGTATGCGCCAGATACTCTGGTATACCAACAGAGGCAGTGTGATGAGAATGTATATCGATGCGAGAATATTGAAACCAATTTGGAATCGACGAAAACGCGGTGATTGTTTGCTGCGGTTGACACTTAGGTCGTTCAAGAGGGGCTGATAAGACTCAGAGGAATCCGTAGAGGAATCCATAGAAGCCTTCGTGTAAATTTTCTCCATGATAAGAGGTATGATTAGCAAGAAAATTATTCGATAGTTTGGAGGGAAAGTACGATGGTGAAATATGGATTTTGAATGGTGAATCATGACTTAAATTCCCCGGCCATCGAGTGCCGCGGAGGATCGACAAACTGACCACGACTGATCGAAACCGGTGGCGAAGCATACCGAAGGCAACTGTCACTTTATTAGCTTCCTTTTCTGTCATTGAATGCTGGTGATTCATTACGCAGCTGCATGCCGAGCCTCTCGACGCTCACGAAGAACCCTCAAGATCAGGACGATGCCTGTTTGCCCCGCCCTGATCGCGCTTCATGCAGAGCA
Source organism: Phaeosphaeriaceae sp. PMI808 (assembly GCA_021365335.1). NCBI lineage: Eukaryota > Fungi > Ascomycota > Dothideomycetes > Pleosporales > Phaeosphaeriaceae > Phaeosphaeriaceae sp. PMI808. The sequence continues at coordinate 89,883 of JAJTIZ010000132.1, forward strand.
GGCGCTCAATCACTTATTACTTTGGTCCCTACGAGGGTGGCAACTACGTGCGGTAGGCACAAACCGGTAAGCTAATCTGGTTGCGCAACGATGGGCGTAATCTAAAAATTAAGAACCACTACAAATAGGCCCGAATCTTCCTCTACTGTAACATCTCAATTCTTTTCTCTACCATCCAAACTCAATAGTGTGCACCTATCCTCTGGATTTGGTACCCTTCACTTGTCGGTTCTTGTTCACACCTAAGACATTCGGCAAGATGCAGTCATACATACTGTTTGTGGTATTAGGGCTACTTCAGAGCAGCACTACTGCCTCTCCAATTGGTATTTTGCTACAAGAAACCACATGTCTTCTTACATGCGCTTACAGACCACAGACAATATCAATACTCGCGCCTCTTCAGAGTTCATGCTATCCAATGCTGATGGTGCTAGTGTCCGACGTACGGCACCAGAGCTGATCCTACCCGATGCTGGCTTGGTTACGGAGTCAAAGGATCGTCGCGCTGCTCCAGAAGTGATCCTCCCCGATGCCGGCTTGAGTACCGGGGAGAAGCATCGTCGCACTGCTCCGGAGGTCATCCTTCCTGACGCTGGTATTAAGGAATCATTGAAGATTGTAAGGGATTAGCATTTGGCCTGTGTAGCTCGGCCACAGTTCGCTCTGGAGAACGTCCTCAATATCGCGTGGTTTTGATTGGACTATCTCTTCTTCGGGGATATAGCGTTATGGACTTGCTGGGATCGATGAGTTTTGTGTCGAATCTGTGGAAGTTGAGAAGGCGTAAGGCAAGCTGTGAGCAGAGTCCGCAACAAGCAATCCAGATTGGTTCGATTGATTGAATTGATTGGTTAACTCAATTCAATCAATCCAATCAGCTCCTATACAAATTTGGCGTCAATTCAATCCGAGAGGTGAATTTGATTGAATTGATTATCTTAATTGAGAGTTCAGCGAGATTTTTGAGGATTTTGGAGTCGCTAAGTTACTCATCTCGCGATAGTTTTATAGTGTTGCAGTTAGCGCAGGGGCGTCATCCTAACTCGTACTAGACTCTTCAGCGCGCTCTAACCTCACCTATCTAGTACTTATTACCTCTCTGTACACTGTTTTAAAGCTCTCAACGTCGCCTCTACCACCTATACAGACGCGTTTCTAGCGTTTTAATTGCGTAATATAGCTAAACGCTCGCGAGCTCCCACCTCTAGCACTACGCCTACTAAACATACGCGCTTATTAGAGCTATTATCTTAACGCCTATCTTAATACTTATTATCGCCCATTAAGCCCTAGCTACTATAAGCTAGGCTATAACATTTAAGACGTAATTATTAGAGTCGTAGCTAGAGGTAGAGATCGTCGCGCCTACTAAGAGTAGCTAGGCTAGTATAGTAGCTATAACTAAAGCTAGGAGTAGCAATAGTAATAATAATAGAGATAGTAATAACTTTAATAGTATTAATTAGTAGTATTTAAGAGACTTTATAAAGCCTCTTACAACCTAGCAGCGCGTTAAAAGCTAGATATTTTAATATAGCTATCGCGTTATTAAGTATAATAACCTAAGTAAAGTATAGTTTATATATAAGTACTACTATACTTATAAGGTTATTAATGCTAGAGGTAGTAGTATATTTAACGTTTTAAGGGCTATATTAACTATAGCATCTTACCTTAGTTAGTAAAAATAAGGCTATATATACTTAAAAGATAGCGTAAAATAGTACTAATAGACTAGTAGGTAGCTCTCCCTATAGTAAGTACTTAAGAATAGTATTAAGGTCTCTTAGTATACTACTAACGTAATAGGTAACTTTAATATATAGTATTTTTAATAAGCTATAGTCCTCTACCTACTTAATAATAACTTACTAATAGAGCTACTCTTATACCTATTATTTAGAGAGATAATTAACTTTACTAACTTAGAGGTAGAGGCGGTGTTATAGGTAAGTCCTTAGAGTATTACTACGTACGTAATGCGCTTATTCTACTATATATAGCCCTAAGTTATCTAAGCCTTATTAGAGGCTATAAGTAAAATATATATAAGCTATAATAGCTAGATATCTAAGGGTAGTAAGCGTAGGTTCTTTAGGATTATTATTTACTTTACTAACGCCTCTAGAGTAATATAAGACTTACCTATTAACCTACCCTAACTTATAGGTACTTATATAGGTAATACTATTCTAGAGATAATTATTAAGATACTTAAAGTATATAGTATTACTTGCAAAAAGTTAGGTTACTTTATACTTAATAATACTACTAATAATAATACTATAATCGCTGTGCTTACCCGTATATATAACTTTAACGCTACCTATTATCGCCTCTACTATAGCTCTTATATACTTAATCTTATTAGCTTAGCTATTATATTTAGCGCTAATAAAGACGCTTATAATAACGTTACTAAGTAGCTTAATATAGAGGAGGTATACTTATAAGAGTAGCGTAGATAAGGGCTATTAGGTGTACTAATTAACGTTATTAACTATATTAAAATACTATAGTAGTATAAGCTTTTTAGAGAGTTTTAACGCGCTACTAACGCTAAGTTACCTACTAGAGAGTATCTTAAAGTACTTGAACTAGTTAAGCCTATTATTACTTACTAGAGCTTATTTTATACTACTTTTTAACGTGTAACTTAACTCTAAGCTACCTATAACTCCTATACTAAGTACTATATTAACTATATTACTCTTAATAATAGGCGCGTAATATAATATAATAATAAGTAGCCTAATACTCTAAGTTAGATAAGATTAATAGGACTTATAGCTAGTAACTAGGTAGTAATAATAGAGTACTAGGACTACTTAGAGCTACTTAAGCTTACTATAGAGAGGCTAGAGGGTTATAGTAAAGTAGGTAAATTTAGTACTATCTATAAGGTTATACCTATTTTTAAGTATATACTTAGTGTACTTAAAGCCTATACGTACCTATATAAGTAAGTTAATTTTAACTATACTAATATACTAGAGGATTATCTTAAAATTAACTTACGCGCTACCTAGAGTAAGGTAAATAACTATTATAATAAGCTTAATAACTTACTAGTCTACTATACTACTATCTACTTCTATCTATACTATAAATACTACTATAAGAATAGTTAGGTAAATAAGCTAGAGTAGTTTACTATAGCTAATACTAGGTTTTAATAGCTTTAGTAAGTATATAAACCTTAATACTAGTAGCTCTTATCTTATATAACGATAATAATTATAAGTAGTATAGATAATATAATTAGTACATTTATATACTATAGTAATAATAGGGAGGACGTAGCTTATAATAAGTATAAGCGCTAGAAAAGTTAAGAGCTAGAGTAGAGTAAAGAGTAATACTTAGGCGATAGTTACCTAGTTACGTACTAGATATAAATGCGCTTAAAATACCTATATTTAAGCTAGTTTACTATTAATATACTAACTATCCTAGTATTAAGTTGCGATTGCGAGTAGCTCTTTAGCGAGCTTAGCGACCTACTCGAGCCTAAACGACGCGCTATTAGTAGTGAGCTACTTGTAGCTCTTTAGTTAGTAAGAGCGTGGATAAGAGCTGGCTTCAAAACTCAGTCTAATAGTAGCGCTGAGGGCGGTAATAACGACGATCTATTAGATGAGGATATTGTACGCGACTATAATATACAAGAGTGGATTACCTAGCAACTGTAGTTGTATATAACTTCAATCTCTTAGCGTCCAATCTAATTAATCTACCAATCAATTTGCAATCAATCAGCCTGAAAACACTAATAATCAATCTACAATTAATTAGCGGCGACGCTGCCAACAATCAAGTCAATTGACAACTCCAAGATTGATTAGATTGATTGTTGCGGAGTCTGGCTGTGAGGCATACCCCAGTGACGCTTGAATTGGGTGAAGTGCCTCGACAGGCAAATTTGACAAGTATGCCTTCGACAACATAAGTACTGAAGATTTCGACTCGATGGAAATATCTTGATTGAATGATTGTGTTTCAGTGAGCAGTTTCGTTAGTTAATAATGATATCTGTCGTTTCTGTTGATTCAAATTGCATTAGTAGAATTGTACTTAAGAGGCGAGAGGATTGGACTTCGTCTTGATGCCGTTTTCTCTTGGCCTGCTTCGTGGCGGGGGAGGGTTGGGTTCGTAGACGCTTCCTTGGTCGTCCGGTCGATGTATGATTCTCAGGGTCCCGACTGCGCTTCTTTGTCTTGAGGGGCTCGTGAGTGGGCTTGTCCAGGACTCGAGAAATTCTTCAACATACCTCCTGCTTTAGTGAGTATCGAGCTTTCAGTTTAGTATCTGTCCAAGATTTGGAGCTCTTCTCAGTCGCTGCTCGTATGCGATCACTGCGTCTCGTAGCTTTGCGGATAGCCTGGACTGCGAAGGTCAGAATGGTTGTGCGGCACGGTAGGAGTTGCGACGGCATACCCTCCTTCCTCTGGGTTTAGATACGGCGCCTCTTCTGAGCGGCCGGGGGTGATGAACAACTGGCCATGGTGAAAAGGAATCGCGGGATCGAAGCGCTTATATGTTGCCGCCGAGTTTGAAATGGAGGGTTTGCTAGCGTGGGATTCAGAATGCGAGCCCGCAGGTGTCGGCAGGTCAACTGACTATGGATTAAGCGAGGTTGTGATGGCTAACGCCAACCTGGATTAGCGCGTGCGCAGCTCTAAGCGAGCTCAACTCAACTTAGCCCTAATATAATATTTTTATAACACGTTAACATTACGTTTATAATACGTTCCTATATATACTATATAATATTAAAAATTATTTATAAGACTCTAGTTATTATAGGTGTTTCCCTAAAGGATACCCTTCGGTAAACTACTAGGGATACCTTAGGTAGATCACGTGCCTATATCCTATAGTTACGGGTATATCCCTAAGGAATACCCTTTAGTAACCTACTAGGGGTACCTTAGGCCTATAATAAGTAGGTTACGTACTCCTATATAGATATATATATTCTTCCCTAAGGAGCTAATAGCTCCTTAAGGATTTATCTTATATTAATATATACCTTATTATTTAAACCTATCTTAACTCCTACTAATAACCCCTTATAATTTAAATCCTTCTTACTCCTACTAGGAAGGTAGTTATTAAGCGAAGTTTACTATAGAACCCTAAGATAGTTAGCTAACGACCTATAAGAAATATAAAAGAAATAGCCTATAATAAGACTATTAATAAGCTAGAAGATTCCTATTAATTTACCTAAGAGTAGAATTAACTAGTAAGAGAGTAAGCTAAGTTACTTAAGGACTCCCTAGACTTCCTATCTAATAAAGATAGGAACTATAATTATAGTAAGGAATTGCGTACGTAGCTAGCTATAACCCTAGGGGATCTAATTAACCTAGAAAACTACTAAGGACTTAGGATATCCTATAGGGCGCCTCTAGTTAACCCTTATAATAGTATTAGAGACCCCTCTATTAATATCCCTCTAATACTAGGGACCTAGTATCTTATAGGTAGTAATACTACCCCCTTAGAGAATATTCCTCCTACCTAAGAGATACTCTATCTAAATACCCTCTCTAATAAGTAGTTTATTTAAAGCTTACTATATAAGCTCTTTAAAGCTTAGGAAGCTAGGGTACCTCTAGCTAATATCTCCTACCTATAGGACTAAGTTACTATAGTATTTTAAGCCCTACTTAGAACTAATAGGTAACCTATAGACTAATCCTAGGTAGCCTATAATAATATAGATAGGCTTATAAGGATACTTAATAAGGTCTAACTAAGCTAAAGCTAGGTAGTAAGAGCTAAATACTCTCTTTCTAGTAAGTAGCTTAATAGATCCTAAATATAGAGATAGTATTCTACTTAGTATAAGCTCTTAAGGATAATAAGACCTACTTATATTAGGTACTTAATACTATCTAATATAATATCTATTAAGAACTAATTTAGTAGAAGATTAATAATAGGACTATCTAGACCTAGGATAGACTAAAGGTAGAATAATATTAGCTTATCTAGGACCTAATCCTTATAAAGTTCTAAAACTACTACTAGTTTTAGAATTTTAAATAGAGAAGTACTAATACCCTAAACTCCTTTTTACTATACCTTAGTAAGAAAGAGTTACTACTCCTAGAAAGCTTCCTAAAACTTAATAATAATAAAGAGCTTAAGATCTCCTATATATAAGTAAAAGTCCTAGATACCTACTAAAAAGAGCTCTAGCGAAATAGAAGCTTAAACTTAATTAATAACTAGGAAGAGTTTAAATACGCTATCTATAATATAGAAATAGTAATCTCTACTATAGGAATAAGAGCTCCTTAGGCGCTACCTAAGAGAAGCTCCCTAAGATATAAGTATTAAGCTATATCCTATAGGAATAGAACTTCCTTTAGGAAAAAGTAAGATAGAAAGTAACCTTTTAAATAAAGGCCTTTACTAGGACGCGATAGTACCCTAATAGAGGCCCTATAGTCCCCTGCCTATATACTAGGCGCGCGACTAAATAATAATACTAGAAACTATAAACTAGATAGTTAGTAAGGCTATTAGAAACTCTACTAGAAAAATAGAAATAATAACTACCTTAGTCGCGAAGATAATAAGGGAAAAGAGAAGCCCTAATTATAAACCTATCCTACTTATAATTAGGGCCTAATACTAATAGGAAATAGTTATAGATTATAGTAAATATAGTCCTATAAGGGCTTATAGGTACCCTAATAGCGCTCTAAGCGCTATATAACTTAGGAGTAGAGATTAACTTTATTAATATAAGAATTACTATAATACTAGGTTACTTACTAGTACTAGTAGTAAGTAAACCTATTACTACCTTCTTAGATAATAACTAATTAAGGATCTAGGTAGTATATAACCTCTTAATAATATATATAGATAGTAATAGAGTAACCTACGTAGTAGGTCCCTAACGCTTTTAGTCTATAGACTTTAAGGGGTATAACGTTATACTTAGATACCTATAGCTATAAGAAGCTAACCTTAAAATTTAATTCTCTATAGAGAAGTTTAAATAGTAGGAGAATAATAAAGAATAAGTTCTTATTAAAGATATAGAGTAGCTACTCTAAGGTATTACCCTAAGGGAAAGGGCGTATATCCTTTACCCTAACTAGCTCGCCTATACAACTATAAGTATAGAATTAAAGACTACTCTAATTAAGAGCCTATATTAGGAAGCCTCTAGGCCCTCTCTATAACCTACTAGGCCTAGTAGGGATATAGATAAGGATGCTATATAGTATTAAGACTATAGGCTACTCTAGTTAAAGGCGATAATACTAGATATCCTTAATATAGTTAAGAAGTATATTAAGGATACCCTTAACCTAGCTTAGCTCTCTAGAGAAACTACGCGTCGCGTAGTAGCTAGTATATATAATAAGAACCTTAGGCGGGTAACCCTCCCTCTAGGAGTAGCCTATATCCTACCTAGTAGTACTATAGGGGATACTA
>JAJTIZ010000133.1:0-96928 GCA_021365335.1 Phaeosphaeriaceae sp. PMI808
GTAGTCTGGGAAGGATTTTACTCATATTAGATCCAGCTTCTTCATGCTGGAAGAAGATCATGCGGCCCACTTCAGCAGCCTGTTCCAGCTGCTTCTGAGCTCGTGGTCGCCGGACCGAATCATATGCTTCAAAAGCGGCACGTATCTTCGGTTGTAGGCTTGCATCGCTTTTGGGAGCCTTCGCAAGCTCTGCAACCACATTCGATAGCACCAAAGCGTCTTCCAAACCTTGAGCAGCACCAGCGGCCTGGAAAGGTAGAGAGGCATGGGCACTGTCGCCCAGGAGGACCACGCGGTCGCGATAGTATGTTGAGGTACGCCAATGATGGAATAATCCCCACTTAATTGGTTTTGCCTTGCTGAGAAGTCGGCGGAAGCGTTCGTCTACATCAGGCCCCTCGAAATCCGCCATCATTGCTTCGTGGGTGACCTTTTCGGTCACAGCGTTCTTCAGCGTCCATGGGGTGTCGGTAGCCTTGCACAGAAGAAAATTGAGCTCCTGCCATTGAAAATCAGTTGGATGATGCTCAAATCACAAATTCATCATTATTCAAAGGAAGGTAAGCTTACCTCACCGCCTGTAATTCTATAAGTAATAGCACCGCGTTTGTAGCCAAAATAGAACTTTGCAACATCCGTGAGATCTCCGAGTATCTCTTCGGCCTCAGTCATGGGAATGACGCCTCGGTAGCAATATGCATCTGCGTACACTGGCTCCATCTGACTTGGATACGAAGGCTTCAAAACATGCTCTCGCACCACGCTCTTAATCCCGTCAGCGCCGGCAAGGACACTAGCATCGGTGACCTCGCCGTCCGCAAATTTGAGAACGACTTTGTCGGAGTGTTGTTCGATATCGGTTAGACGTTTGTTGAATTTCACATTTTGTATTGGTATGAAACTCGTCATTATGTCAAGGAGGGTTTTCCGGTGTGCCTAGTAGTAATTAGGACCAATTCATCGCATAGTGCTAATCTGAAGGATAACGAACAGATTTGCGGTCGAAGTCGGGGTGGCCCCAGGAAGATTTGCCGTACCACGGTTGATCCTGGCCTGGGAGTGTTAGTAGGAGCATTGGGGTAGCTTATCAGCCTGAAAGAAGAGGTAGCCATGCTTGTACGTACCGAGGCCTTCTTTCAGAAGCAGGCCCTCGAAGAAGATGTCCTGAGCGTCTGCAGGCTTGTTTCCAACGCAAATCTTCTCATACTTGGGACGGAACCCTGGCTCAATCAAATCCATTGCCAATAGTCCATTAGGGGCGAAACCGATGCCAGCGCTTTATTTTATTCTAATCAGACGAGGACACCTTGCAGAGAATTCGAGGATAGTGAATGAAACTCACCCCACGACAGAATATTCTTTCTCTTCTTCGTAGAGTATGAAGGGAATACCTTTCTTGTGCAACCCCATCGCCAGCGCAAGACCACCAACGCCTGCACCTGATGAGCACGTCAGTAGGCTGTTACAAACAGGAGTCGATCTTGCAATACTTGCCGATGATGGCGACATGGAAGTCGTTGACAGGACTTCTAGCCATGATGGAGGCGTTCTCTGAGCGGTATGATTTGTTTCAACAGTACACGTCGATACAGCTACACATAACAATAAGGCTTTATAAAAGAAGTGATGTATTCGCAGGGTAGAATCGGTGGTGGCAAAGGGGAGGAAAGTGAACAAGTTGCATGGCTCACAACAATCGCGTGAGGTTGAAATTGAAATCCGAGCATCTAGACTCTGGACTCCAAATCTTGACCCCGCTTAAGCGGCCAAGTTGCAAGCTGACCGTATCCGTGTCAGTACACATGTTTGATGGTGGTGGGCCTTAGTGGCTTTGCGATAGGGAACAACCCGCTCGCTAAACGACTGTCGGCTTTATTCGTCTGCCGGCAATTGGACCAATTCGACTTGTTCCGTTCCTTCCCCAGCTCATCCGGTCACGACAACCACTGGCTCTTTTGCCTCCATCTCCACCCCCCCCCCCCTCCCTTGCGTTTCTTGCATTGAACGTATGGCGACCCAAGCGCCAGAGCAGTCTGAGACAGCTTCTGCTGCTAACAAACGACGGCGCATTGCTCTGGCGTGCAATGCGTGTCGGGCGCGCAAGTCCAGGTATGCACAGGCAGCTGCAGTCCAGGAAAACAATTGATGATATTGGATATTTGATTCTCGATTTCTGATTTCCTGCTGGTACAGGATACTGTGTGCTGTGCTGACCTACCTCATGTCAGATGTGATGGACAACGCCCTTCGTGCTCGTCTTGTCTAGGCCTTGGCTTCGTCTGCCAATATGAGCCAACTGAGTCTGCAGCTAATGTCCTCGTGCGCAAAGAGTATTTGTCTGACCTGGATCAACGTGTCACGGCCAATGAGCGTATGGTGCAGCGGCTCGAGCACCTGCTTAGAGGTCACATCTCAGATTGCGCGGATGATGTGATTCACCGCCACGCAATACCTTCCCACCTTCCTGCCTCGTCACTTCCAGTGCTGGCACTGCAAGGTGGAAATGAACAGAACCCCCATCACGCCAATGTGTTGGAGGAGCCACGAGATGAAGACGCATCGCCTAATGGGATGGCCATGACTTTTATTGAAGAGCGAACGTCGGCCTTTTTTGGGGAGTCGTCCAACATTACCTTCGCACGCCTCCTGCTTCGCGCCACAACCGATGTGCGCCAATCTGCACTGGACAAGGACTGTATTCTGGCCGAGAACAATATGGCGAGGCTCTCTCGGTTACGTCCCTCACCACCCGAATCATCATCGCATCTACCGGAATCTTCCATTACCACTCTGCCAACAACCGAAGAAATGGATAGTTTGATGGACATTTATTTCGACACATGTGGAGTCGTTTTTCCTTTTATCCATGAAGGGACAATGAGAAATACATATTCCGAGTGCAAGGCCAACAATTTCACTCGGGTTCGTAGGACCTGGCTTGGTACCCTTAATATGATGTTTGCCGTTTCTAGTAAGTTTGACCAGGACGGAGACGACACTGCATCGATCAAAACTCGCTCACATAAATCCAACATCTTCTATGATAGGGCCATGGGACTTTGCTATGAACTCTCGAAACGGGTCATCAGTCTTGAGATCGTTCATTGCTTGGTTCTGGTTGTTATTTTCTGTCAAGGCACACAGAGATCAGTACAAGCTTGGAACACCCATGGAATTCTCGTCCGATCAGCAATTGCGCTAGGATTGCATAGCAATAGAAGGAGAGAAGTTTCCGATCCATGCACAGAGGAATCTCGTCGTCGCACTTGGTTGGTAATATACGGCTTAGACAGAGTCTTGAGCATGATTTTTGGTAGACCAACGGCGATATCGGATGAGCAGATGGTCGACCACCAACCTACAGCTTGGATGCCACGAACGTCGCGAGATATTCCTGATACTGAGATTGATTTGCCTGGTCAATTTCTTGCCGTGTCATCGCGGCTGTATCAGGTCGTAAGCAAGTCTCTAACAAAACAGTATGGAGCAAATATGGAGAGTGCCGAATTGGAATTGGATGAACTGGCTTCACTTCAAGCTTCAAATGACTTTCGAAAGGTTCTTCGACTATGGATATCGGATCTGCCACCTCATCTGCGTCTCTGTGAACCCCAATCTGACATACTATTGGACAATACGCAGGTTAATCGATTGCGTGTGATTCTAACTCTTCGGTACCACAACGTCAGCATGCTCGTCCATCGACCCTTGCTCAGCACCACAATACGTCATTTGTTTCATGTAGGCACTCCACCAGGCGAAGCATCGCCATACCTTATTCAGCCAGCGATGGCAGAAGCGCACGAATGTATACGTTCAGCGGAAAGCACCATTGAAATCGTGCATTCTGTCATAACTGCAGATTCATCCAGTAAAAATAATCTTGGAGTATGGTATTTTACCCTATATTATGGTCAGTCTAAATCTCAATATGGCTCAAACAGGCGTTGCTGACGGAATTTTCCAACAGTCTTTACAGCATCACTAGTAATAAGCGGTCGTTTGCTGTGGGCGAAGCATGGCCAGGGTGCCGCTGATGACGCTGCTGTTTTTCATGCAAAGTCGCTACTTGACAAGGCGGAAACTATTTTTCAGAAGCTCGATAAGCATGACGCTCTAGTCCACAGTTGCTCAAAGTACATTCGCAACCTAACAGACAGGTATTTTCGAGGTTAGTACCGCTCCATCGCTAAGATTAGTGCCAAAAAGGTACTAATGCAGTGCTCCTACTAGTCTACCCAGTCCGTCCCTGACCTTAGACTGGGTGACTAATTAGAAGGACTGGGTGAAGCCCAAGGTTGCTAGTCCGTCCCCTTGCAGGGACGGACGGACTAGCAGTCCGACTGGAAGACTGGCAGTCTAAGGGGGTTTCTGCCGAGAAGAATTTTGTATTAGTAATAAATCTACCACATTTTAGAGTATAAAGTAGTAGATATACTCTAATGAAGTAGAAGTTGTGTTTTAAATATTAAGAAGGTCTGTTGTCATACTTAACTAAGTAACTGAGCAACAGAGTAAAAAACAACACATGTACTAACTACAATCATTACAGATTATATATTCTTAGGCCTGACTACTCCCAACTAATTTACAGTTTCATTCGCTACTATCTTGACTAGGAGACTCAAACTTGACCTCAAAGTTGCTGTCAATAAAACTGATATTATCAGTCCGCATCCACGATTTGAGACACTCAATTGCCTCAACGGTATCAATCCCAAGAGAGCTCCGGCGATCACAGATTGTAATCTTACAACTTGAAAACAACCTCTCAACTTCAGCTGACATTGCTGGGCAAGAGAGCAGGTCTAAAGCCATCTTTGAGAGGTTTGGATAGAGCCGTTGCTGTGTTGGTTCCATCCACCATGCCCGTGGATTAAATCGATTAGTATCCTCTTTGCTAAGAACAATTACCGGTGACTTGATATATTGTTCATACTCATCAACCAGGATTGGTGAATCAAGAGTTTTCTCTTCCCACGCTGAAAACAGGTTCTTCTTTCTCGGTAACGCCAATGTCGATATAGATGCCTCTGAAGTTGGTAATGCAAGATCCGTAGCTAGATCAGATGTTGAATGAGGCTTGTAATACTTCTTCCAAACACCATTAAGAACTTTCTTCTGTGCAGCCTTGATCCACTGGGGTTGCCATCCAACCTTCTCAAAGAATTTCCACTTTCGGTTTGGGCACATAACAACAGCAGCAATATAAGCTTGTGATTCATCACTTAGCTTGTAATACTTCTCCAACTTTGCCCACCCATACTTGGTACAGGGGCCTATGAATGGATGTTCAGCATACTCATCCTTGCCCTTCTCTAAGATATCAAGTAGGAACTCCATGATAGGAAGGATACGCTCCACTGTAGCATAGTGGCCTTCACAAGCAAGTGTCGCGTGAGAGTAAGCCTCTAGAAACTCCATTAGAAGTTCAAGATCATCCCATTCAGCGTCGGTAAGGGTATCTGCCTCCATATCGGCACGCTCCATGTTGTTGAACTGAGTGATTGGCTCTCTTAGTCTAATAGCTCGTTCTAACATCTTGTACCACGAGTTCCAGCGTGTATCATTATCTCGTAGAAGGCGAAGGTTTTTTGACAAGTACAAGAACCGCTCGAGCCGTTGGTTACTTCCTTCAATGAAAACTGCTGTATTATGCAGCTTGCCTAAGGGGCCTTTCTGTCGCCACTGCTCAATCTCTTTCTTAGTATATTCTTGTGGAGGAAGCTGGCCATTAATAGCGGCTTCGAGTCTCTTTTCTTCTTCTTCAGGAGAGAGTGGTTCATCATCGAGTTTTGGAAAAAGGAATGCTTGTGCAGAGAGATTGATGATATGGCCATTACATCGTAGACGTCGAAATACCGGGTCCCAAATAACGTCCTTGTTCTCTTTCAGCCCTTTAATAAGATAAGCTACTATTGAAACATAAAAGGGGAGAATCAACATACACTTAGAAAGCGAGACACACATAGTGTCGTTCTTTGAATCATTATCACCAACAAAGAATCCAAGCACCTTCTCAATCTCATAATCACAAATAACGGCTGCAATCGCTTGAGCTTGATTCTCACCTGCATGAGAACCCTGAAGCTCTCGTACAGCTAGAACTTGGTGTGTAAGCTTGTCATGCTCATCAATATAGTGAGCTACAACACCAAGCACAGATTTGTGATTTCCAGACGACCACAGGTCACCAGTGATGTGAATCTTCGACTTTGCAAGCTTTAGTTGTTTCTTGATTAAGAGTTTCATTGCTTCGTATGTTCGCATTGTCCATACTCGAATAGTATCGCCAGAGCCTGGGAGATATTGATCGATATTAGAGTTTAAGTAGCGCGTTAATCTGTAGATGTTTTGTTAGTCACTGATAAAGTAAGGAGAGATCTGAGTAACCAACGCTCGAAATTCCTCACGCGTTACCATTTCAAATGAAACACCACAAGCTGTAACCCATTGCACATACAGATTCTCCAACATATCAGGGTCAATATTACGCCCTGCTCGAGTGTTTTCTTTTGTTGTTTCCTCCTCTGTACCCTTATCAAGTTTACGGCGTTTGTGACTCCCTTCCTGGGCGTCAACACGCCACTGGGCTAGATCAATTCGCCCTTGATACTCTCCAATTCGCTCTTGGTGATATGTGCGTAGTTTAGAGCTGTGATTTGTGTTCAGGTGGTTGCGCTGATTTTTAGTCCCAGTATCGACGTATTCTTGTGTGCAATAAGCACAACGCCAAATACTCTGACCTTTCGTATTACGGTGAATTTCAGTGCGAGGGTAATAGGAGTGGTTCCATATCGAGGAGGTTCTCTTAGTTGCAAGCTCTGCTTGACTTCCAACTAATGAAATTGTTGATTCTCCTCCGCATTGTTGAGAAACCGATGATTCAGGGGCTGGAGATGAGGGAAAAGATATTTGAGAAGCCATCTTAAGCTTAGAAACACGCAATGACTTGTTAAAATCAATGTTGGTAATACATTATAAGGTTTCTAAGGTAAATTAGATGACACTTTGTCCTCATGCCCTAACTCCGAGTCCTTGCTCTAACTATTCCTAATTGGGGAAAGCCAGGACTACCAGTCCTACCAGTCCCAACCCGGTAGACCCAGTCCGTCCTGACTCCAATCAGTCTGTCCTACAGCGCTGGACTGACCCAGTCCGTCCAAGACGGACGGATTACGTAATCAGTCCACCCAGTCCGTCCTCGGACTAGTAGGAGCACTGTACTAATGTCATTCTTCAAGCAGCATCAAATTCGTCTGAAAACCCCCCTGATCTCTCTTCTACATCGGCTCAAGCGTATTCTGATAACATATCTGCTTCTGGTCCTAGCCCGTTTGATACGATGCAATTCGATGGAGAAGGTCTCGAGGCGTTTGGATTTTTGACATCAGATATGCTCGATCCATCTTTCTTTGGAAGCTTTGGGCTGGCCGTCACTTGAGTTAGTTGATCAGCTGGACTTAGTTGATCGAGTATAAATAAAAACTATTCTCAAACGTGCACTATGTCAACGACTACTCAAATCTCTTTTCTATTCGTCGTTGCATGCGTAGTTTACATTCGGTACTTTCTATTGCAGATGCTCTGATCAGTCACGACGGCACGCTAAGACGGAAAGCCCTGCCCCCGTCGAGTAGCGGGTCAATGTCTGAAAGGAAAATGGTCGTTGGCGGGAACTTGGACAGAGCCTCATCCAACATGAAAGTGAGGGGAGACGTGAGCGCATTTTCTTGGTCCTTCTTGTTGGGCAAAAATGAATCGACCATTCAATTCATTGTATCCGCTGTCAGAAATCGCCCGTCTTTGTAAGTCTCGTAAGATTTCATCTTGATGTGGGTTTCTGTAACAGGGTAGAAAATAATCATTTAGCTGATCTTGGTTGGTAGGCCCCGCTCAGTCAACATCTGCATCATTGCGATGGACATGTGTCCTATAGCTAATCAGCCCCTATACAGAATCTGCCAAGGGAACGCACCTCCAACGCTATCCCCGGATAGCGCAATGGAGTCTACTAAAAGGTTGTGTTTGTGACCGTTACGAACAACATAATCGATGACCATATATGTTTGCTCGAATTGGAAGGGATATTGTTCACCAGGTGCTGGGGTGTAGCACGGAAATACCATCGCCACTTCAGACTGGCGTGCTAAGTCTTCCATCAATGGTGCAAGTGAGGCGGGGCTACACCCAGTTAGCAGGGGTTCCCACTCGGATACACCGAGAGGATTCCCCTACCTGCCCAATGCCCAGCCGCCTCCATGAGAATAGAACACCATGGGACAAACTTTTGGCGCAAACTTTGGTCCAAATACCACTACAGTCGTCGGTCCACCTTTTCCAGGGACCTCAATTGTCTCCATAGCGATTTCTGATACTAATCCATGCTTTTGTAAGACTTCTAATATTTCCCGGGCTTTCACGTGTCCTTGGATATGGGGAGCAGGCTCGCCAGCAATTGCTTCCGCGAATGTCTGATCCTGTAGGTCAAAATAATACGCCATCTTTATAAAAGTCTGATTAGATCAAGAATCTCTTTGTGGGTGCATACAAAATTGTCGCGAGATGGCCTCAAGCATAGTAATGCAAGTGCTTTCATGTAAAGGTGGCTCGCACTCGCATCAACTGCAAAGCGGGTTTTATCATGATAAGCAAGACTTTTGAGGCATAATGCGGGTAGCTGAGACACTGAATCCCGAAAAACAGTTAGTCAAGTCGGGGCATGCGGGGAAAGTCCCGATGTTTCCGACACAGCCGTCATTGTGCCCCTCGTTGTTTTTAGGCTTTGCTGGTATCGAAAATGGCACATCGCCTTTCAAAATCTTATCCGAAATTCCATTTAAATCTTAGTCTAAGCGTTGAACATGGGCACCAACACGGATGCAGTCCTCGCAAAGCCAGTTGATCTCTGTTGCCTAAGGGGTTCCATCCACTCTGGAGAACCCAAGGGAAGAGTCGAAGAGATCGAAGGTGTTGACACCTATGTAGCTACTCCTGATGCCAAAATATCAAATGGAAGCATTCTTCTTTACTTCCCCGATGCCCTCGGCCTACACATCAACAGCTTCTTGATGATGGATGCATTTGCTACCTGTGGATATCTGGTCCTAGGCGTTGACTACTTTCTCAGAGTATGACTGTAAGCCAACTATTTGGACAAACCCGCTTACACCCAGCGCCAGGATGCTGTAACAAAGCATTCCAAGACTCCTTTGAATGATCCGAACTTTGATTTCGAAGCTTGGAAAGATAAACATTTGACCCGCACCGAAGAGGTCGGTGCAAAGTGGGTAAAGGACGTGCAAACAAAGTATGGGCGGTCTGGGCACACCAAATTTGCTTGTGTGGGATACTGGTAAGTATCATATCTACAGAGTTAGGAAAAGAACCACCCTCTCATTGCGAATAGCTGGGGCGCGCGCTTCGTCTGTACCCAGTTGTCGAATACTGGAATATGCAAGGTCGGGGCCGTTGCACATCCTTCATTCATTAAGGAGAGCCATGTTTCTGGTGTGAATGGTAAGCAAAGGAATCGGCCCAGCATCTTCGTTACTAAACAATAAAGCGCCGATCTTCTTTTCAGTACCGAACACCGATGCCCTGTTTGCGCCAAAGGCGCGCAGGAGAACGGTAGATATCATGACGAGCGGAGAGAAACCCTTCAACATGCAAATATTCTCGAATGTAGGGCACGGATTTGCTGTAAGTTCGGTGCAGCATGCTAGACACTTGAAAGAAATACTAAGATCAGAATCTAGACACGAGCGAATTTATCTAACCCTTATGAAAGATGGGCGAAAGAGCAAAGTTTCAAGAGCTTCGTAGAGTGGTTTGACTTTTGGCTCTCATTAGGAAGTGATGAGCCCGCCAAAATCTAATCGAAAACCTAGGCGCAAACAAATGACTAAATAAAAAGCTTTTTTATACACGAGATGAACAATAGCTCATAAAAAGTATTTATACTTGCCCAATGACATGAAATCATTCAGTGCACGTATTGATAAATAATTGAATCTTTTCACGACTATTGCGTATGTGGCATAGAGAATAATTAGATCGTGATGATCGCACTGTGTAGATCTACCTGATATATTGAAGCATGTCTTAGTTAAATTTAACGCCATATTCTCTTTATCTATTGACGAGCTAGGTGATCTGTAAGGCCTTAGACTTGGCAGCCAACAAGTGCATTGGTAGCAATCGGTCCTAGAATAGCCCACCGAAGATCTGGGCCCGGCGTCACAGCCGTATCAAGATCTTCAGCCGAAACGATTCCACGGCCGATGAGGCTATATGCTTCGCTATTGATTGCGGCTTGCAGGCGGTTGACCACGAAGCCTGGCACTTCGTGGTGTATTAAAATAGGTTTTTTTCCCAAGAGACTTATAGAACTCCATGGCAGCGGAGGTAGAGATAGGGTCGTACTAGCATGGGTACGACCTCGACCAAAGGTATCAGATGTGGCGGGTTGAACGGACGACTAATTAGTATGCGGCTAGGATGCTTTTTGCAGCGACCAATGAATGTAGAGGAGGGTAGACTAGAAGAGGGTGAGGCAATCAAAACACCCGGCCTGGCATGTTGATCAAGCGTTTCCATGAGACGCTCCTTGAACTCTACACGCTCGGGTCCATTCTAGAAAGGATTCATGGTTAGCGAAGCCATTGCCAATCAGCACCCTTGATGTGTTTTCCGAGCCAGATAGGTAAGATTAACTCTTAGATAAAGTCTACTTCGGGTAGTCTCGGTGTCACGTCGGCGACAAACTCATATTTCTTTGCAATTACCTGCTCAAGGGGTTCGCTCTCGCTCCTTTTGATGACAGGCCAGGCATCGGTTATATAGCGCTTAAAATTATCTTTTGCCCCTTCTGCAGAGTCCGAGATGATTACCTTCAGGCCTCTCGTGAGAAACAGAGACGCCCAACTTATTCCAATGGCACCACATCCAATGATGGCAACAGTACGAATTTCCTGTAGCATTCTGTAGGTGGTGGGGTATAATTGGGCCTGCTAGAGAAGACAGCTATTGGAAAGCTTGCTGGGCGAGCTAACAGCCATGTAAGCCATGTCTTAGTCGGGTAAAATGAGGGACAGGCGCAGACTATGTTCGGTGGTGTCACCAAGGCAGAATTCCGGGAAGGATTCCCCGGTGTTCCCGAACCCAGGCGGACGTTTTGTAGCTCAACTACCAGCAACCTTGCAACAATCGACCTTATGTACGTTACCAATGAGAGGTCTTCACTGGAGCTGTGTCAAACACTAGACATAAAAGTGAATCTCGTTCAGTTACCAGTAGTGTACTTTGAAGTTTTAACACAGCCAAAATTGACTAACGCATACCTTAGTTTTTCGACTCAGCCCTCCAGCTCTTAGGAACCTACTACCAACCAAAACAATGGCCATCAATTCCACATCAACACTTCTAAAGGATGGTTACAGCGCAGGGACGTGTGTTGATACGACTTTCGTTCCTGTTCCTGAAGAATGCAGGAGACTGTTGCGGGTATTCGCTGCTAAGACGCCTGGGTTCACACGAGATGATGCCTTGCTTGATGGGGTTGTATTCGAAGGTGACGATTTGCCCTGCATTCGAGTCTAATCAAATCTTAAGCTATAGCTGCGGCTCTGCACGCGATGTTCGGTATTGTGGGGTTGGAGATTATGAACCGTCGCAACAACACCACAAGGACAAGTACCTGCGTCAATACTAACTACGCAGGACTATATCCAGCAATCCCAGCGCTTGCTACTATTGATTGAAAAACAGGCCCAGCAATTATCGAATTACCAAAAGTGTCTCAATGGGATCCTGATCGCAAATCTGACTCACCACTCGTGTTTCGCGCCACAGCAATCTATGAAACGGCAGGTGAAGGCACTTGGTTCCAGCTTCATGGTTCTCTTGACCCGTGGAAGATGTTAAGGTTTATTGCCATTGCAAAGGACGCCGAAGCCGAGGCGCGTTCGACTAATGAAGCTCACGCTCTCATTCAAAAACACGTTCGCAATTATCGCGCATGGGAGATTGAGCAACTTATACTCGAACATGGTCCGTCGGGCTCGATCGTTCATTCACCTGAAAGCTGGCGTAAAACAGAAATGGGTCAGAGCCTCTCTCGACATCCACTTGTCCATTATGCCCAACAGACATACTGTCCTGACACTCCACCTACGCCACTGCCTAAGTTGAATGATAGGCGGCCGCTGGAAAGGATTAAAGTCGTTGAGCTTGCCCGTATTATAGCTGGTACTGCTGTGGGTGCTGCTCCTGCGTCAATGAGAGCCGAAGTCATACGCATGAACTCGTCGAAACTCAAAGACTACACTCCAGCACAGCCTTCCTCTTTGATGGCGGGTGAGACGACAGTCGACTTAGATCTAGACAATCCCGCCAATCATGCAAAGTTACTGCAGCTGCCTGTTTGAGCAGGCTGATGTCATCTTATAAGGCTATCGTTTACACTCGCTGGAAAGACGCGGGTTTGGTTTACAAGCTGCATTACAGATGGCGAATAAGCGCAGCAAAGGCATCATTTATGTGGACGAGGACTGTTACGGGCCTGATGGTTGTTATGCCGAGCGTCCAGAGTGGCAATAAGTTGCCGATGCGGCAGCAGGCAGCTCGTATGTCATGGGTCAATCATTTGGTTGCCCACCGGACCAGGGCGTGCTCCCAAGCCTCCCCATTTCGGACACGTCCACGGGACTGCTAGCAGCACTGACTATAATGTGCGCAATCCGGGATCGTTCCACTATTGGAGGATCTTATCACGGCCACGCCGCACTTACGGAATATGACATGGCGACACTGGATCCTAACGTTCGATTGTATCAACAAGAAGCTGTGCAGAGAATCCAAGATAAGTACCGATTTGCCCCATGATCTAGTGATGCGCACGTCTCCCTACTTTATTATTAGATCTTGAAGGCGTGGGAGAGCAACGGAGACTCTATGAAGAACGAAGAATTCTTCATGCGTTTCTCCGATTCAGTTTTTGGTGACGATCTCTAAGTCCTTGCACCAGTGGCGAGATACGCAGACAAAGAGAGTAGCCCTAGATGGGCAAGCTCGCCTGTTCCTTTCTGTCATCATGACTTCAAGCACTTTTCGTCCTCGCAGAGCTTTAGTTCAAAAGGAATACGAAAAACATCTTACCATAAAATTTTCTAGTCCCAATATGATAGTGAACTTACCTAAGAAGAAGCAAAGTAGTAAAGAAATGTTTGTATATTCAGGCCAGGAAAACACCGTCATGCTGGGACTGGGAGTCTGGTAGTCAGTACGATGCCTCAGTGTTGCGTGTATGTGAAGCATATGGTCAACAACGCTTGAAAACCCAGGCCTGTGCACAAGCAAGCGAGCTGAAACAGAGACCCTTTCACTTGGATAGACTGTTAGGTTTTGCTTGACATCAAACAGTTGCCACTGCGAGGTAGGTTGCCAAACCGCGAGTGAAAATATGGATCTCGGGCCGTTAGCGCCCTGCCTCACCGGACTCTATCCACATCCAGCCGATACATGTAGTCGTATTGTTGCCGAGGATTCCCCTTCTCTCCCCATTGGTCATATTCGGACGATACCTCGAATCGTCTAGTTGCATCGCATGAATTCGTTCGCGTCGTTTTGCTATACACGTGCCCCGTTCTATCTTCTTAGCAACGGCAGCCCTTCTTCAGCGCTCGGCATTCTTTGAGGCTATTCAAAAGCACGATCCTTCGTCCACGGCCGTAATTGAACACAATTCTAATGTGGCTTATTCATATGGATCACTACTGCGCGATGTTCATCGAGCCAAAGAGCGTCTGTTACACATGACAGGAAAGAATGAAAAAGAGATCTCCGGCAAACGAATTGCGTTCTTAGTGGAGAATGGGTATGATTATGTAGGTATAGACAGCATTTTGCAACTTGAACATTTACTTTTCTTTCACAATGGAGGCTAGCTTCGTCTTCAGTAACACTTCTTGCCATTCTTGCCTCCAATGCCAAGCCGTACCCTTGGCGCCTTCCTTCCCTGCCTTGGGGTTGAGACAGATTGTTTCCGACAGCGGAGCAATTACCTTATTATGGTCAGCTAAATACGCGAAGCAAGCGAAAGAGATATTAGATGAGTAACAAAATAGAATAGTATGCTATCAAGTTGGCAAGCTGAAATGTGACTCAAATGAGAGCTTCGAAGTGAAGCTGATCGACATGTCTACCACGGCTAATGGTGGCTTGATGTTGTTTACTTCTAGGACTACTGCGCGACCAAAAGGGGTTGTGCTTTCGGTTGCCACTCTGTGTGCGCAAGCACAGAGCCTGCTAGATGCATGGAAATACATGCCATCTAATCATCTCTTACACGTTCTGCTACTTCATCACATCCACGGCATAGTCAATGCGCTTCTCACTCCGCCGCTCACGGGAAGCAGCATCGATTTCATGTTTCCATTTGTTGCGGACAATGTGTGGAGTCGACTGGCAGCGCCCTTCCTGCACACAAACGGTCGCAGAATGGGAAACTGCCAATCATTTCGTTCTTCACAGCCGTGCCCACGATTTGGGCCCGAATGCTGCAGTCTTACCCTGCTCTAGAATCCGAGGTCCAAAGAGCCAGCAGAGAAGCAATTTCACGAAAGCATCTCCGCCTGAATATATCTGGCTCTGCTGTCTTGCTCAAGCCGATCCGTGACGGCTGGACCGAGCTCAGTGGAGGCGATATCGCTTTGCGCCGCGCGGTGCCAGGCTCCAGAGAAGTAAAGTCCAGCTCATGGGTACGATACTTCACCCAAGGCCGAGAAAGTGCGGGCATCATCAAGACTGGGGGTGAGAAAGTCTCAGCTCTTCAGACTTGGGAACAATCAATCCGAATTGATCAATTGATTGGAAATTGATTGATTGATGACTATCAATCAATCCAATTGGCGACCTAGATTTTTTCCAATCAATTCAATTCAGGACTCGAAAATTGATTGATTGATTGATGGCTAATTGAGCCTGTATGATATAGAAGGTGAGGCTGTAAAATAGGCCTATATTGCCTATACAAGGCGAAATTTTAGTGTTTTAGCTAGGGCACCTGCCCAATCGGGTATAGGCAAGTCGCTAGAACACCCCTATCTTCCTCCTACAATAACAACAAAACGCCTATAATAAAAATGCCTAAAGTACCTAAAGTATCTAAAAAAATAGTAAACTATCTTAATAATAACGTAAAACTATAAATATAATCTTAGAGTTATAGACCTTTAAGGAGGAGTTGCGCGTTATTGCTAGTCAACGCTAGGCTGGTAAATAGGTTAGGGGTACCCATTAATGGGTTGGGTTAGGTTAGAGTCGCACGGACTCCAGGTTTAGGTTGGGTTGGGGTTCCTACCCCTCTGGGTTAGGTTGGGTTAGGGTCGCACAGGCCCCGGGTATAGGTTTAGTCGAACCCAGCGCTAGCGTGAGTATAGGTTAGGTTAGAGTACCTATTAGGTTATATAATATTACACAATATTACAAGTATTAAGTATTTTATATATACTATAATTATTCGCTATAATAATACGATTATACTTATTAGTGAAAATAAAATAAAATACATTTAATACGAAATATATATTACTTAGACCTAAGGTAACCTAGTCTATACTAACCTAACCTAAACCTAGAGCCCGTGCGACCCTAACCTAACCTAACCTATTACTAGCGCTAACCTAGTAAACTTAGGTTAGGTTAGGTTAGGTTATTACGTAATCCAACCCAACCCCGACCCAACCCTTACCCATTTACTAGCCTAGTCAACGCGTAGTTAACGCGCCTTTAGAATCTATTAATACTACCCTACCCTTAAACGCGCTACCCTACCTAGAATCTAACGCTAAGTTTAATAAGTAGCTTATTAATAAATTTAATAGGATAGATTAGAAGCGTCTTTAGAGTTATATAAAGCCTCTACAGACTTAGAAGTATAAGAAGAGCTAGATCTATAAGTATAGGTATTAAGTATACTTACGTAGTAATCCTAAACGCATATTTTTTATATATAGGTACTACTATTAATAAAAGATAATTAACGCTAGTAGGTAAAGTAAATATAAGGTTACGCTCTCTACTTCAACTACTACTACTTACCTATAGTTAAATTAGCGAAGGTATAATTATACCCTATCTAGGTAGTAGAGACTACACCTCCCTTATAGCTAGAGAACGCTCTAGGGCCTTACTATTAATAGGATTAAGATACTATAAGATATAGGTAATATAATAGGTAATTTCAACGTATAGGCCTTTAGGCTAGCTACTATAGGCTAGCTAGTAGAGAATAATTACCCTCTACGTAAGTTTAAGACTCCTATATTTTAGACGTTAATAGGAGTAGCTAATCTAGAGGCTCTTAATGCCCTATAGAAGAGCTATAAGAGCGTTACCTAGTACACCTTATACTTATTTAATTACCTACTCCCTAAAGTACGCGAAGAGCTCTCTAAATCTTTTACTAAAATCTATATCTTATTTAATAGATAGACTATAAAGAGTAGTAAGAAGGCCTTCTATAGCGTAGTAGCTTACTACGTTAATATAAATAGCTAGCTTAAGGACCTCCTACTCGCCCTACCTTAGCTATCTAGCTCCTATAGTAGGGAGAGGATTACTTAGGTAATACTCTAGGTTTTTAAGAAGTTTAGTATCTCTCTATCTAATATAGGTTACTTTATACTTAATAATACTAGCTTAAATAATATAGTAGTAGAGTTAATTATAGAGACCTATAGCTTTAATCTATTATATTAACACCTTTACTACAGCCCCTATACAATTAATCTAGCTAGGTAAACAATTATTTTTAGAGTTAATAAGGAGTCCTTTAGCAATAAGGAGTCATAGTTTAAGTAGGAGAGATAGTTTTTATAGGAGTAGTACTAGGAAGGGCCTCTAGGCGTACTTATTAACGTTCTTAATTATATTAAGATACCTTAATAATACGATCTTATCTAGAGTTTTTAGTAGGATAAGGAGGGCCTTCTAGCTAGCTAGAAGGCCTTAAAACCTAAGAAAATTATTAAGCTAGTTATTACTAGATAGAACTCCTTCTACGCTACCTTTAAGAGAGCTACTAAGATGCCGTAAGCTCTTAATACCTATATATAGTATTATATTAAGAAAACTTACACTAAGGAGGCCTTCTAGTAGGCGCGAGGATTAAGGCCTAAGAAGGTACCTTTCTAGATAAAATCTAATAGCCTTACTTCTTAGGATTAGGTAGTAATTACCTAGTACATCTAGGTATTAATACCTCTTAAGGAGGCTACTGCGAGACTTAAAGGTAGGGGAGCTTCTAGCTAGTTTAGTATAATCTATAAGATTATCCTAACTTTTAAGGCTATCCTATAGGCCTATGAGCGCCTCTTAGAGTAGTTCTCCTTTATTAATTTCAACGAATTAGATACTCCTAAAGATTATCTAGCAATTAACGTTTAAGTAGGATAGAAGAAGCTAGAGAAGTACTATAGGAAGCTTAAAGATTTACCTACGTACTACGCAGTAACTATACTCCACCTATACTATAAGTTCTACTGCGATAACTCTTGGAGAGGGTAGCCTAGATGGCTAGAGAAAGTAGATACTTAATTCTAGGATTTATGGGCCGGATACAAGGGTGGCTAGGGCGGGCCATCTCTACCCCGGAAGAACGCACAGATTGCTACTAATCTGCAGGAGCAGATTGATAAGTACGCTAATCCAGCTCCCCTAGGCAATAGAGACGTACGAGGCGATGAGTTCACCCGCTGGAAGTATAAGGAGCCAAATCTGCCTTGGGACTATCCATTTTCTATTAATCCGATTTCCTATTGGATCGCATATCGCCACAAGTACCCAAAGCTCTCCCAGCTCGCTCTTGATGTCTTATCTATCCCAGCGTCAAGCTGTGAGTGCGAGAGGCAGTTCTCTGAGCTTGGCGATCTTCTAGAGCCGCGGCGGGCCAAGCTATCACCCCAGGTGCTCTCTGCAATCCAGAGTGTGAGATGTTGGCTGAAAGCTGGATTCAATCGGCCCCCAGAGCTCTCCTCCATCCCCGAGAGTACTCTAGAGAGCCTCAATTCAGTATACCAGCTCTACGATTGGACTACTGACGATTGAGGATTTTACAGTATCAGCTCACGTGACTGGGAAATTTACTATCAATCAATCAATTTGCAATTCAATTAGGCCCTAATTAGCCAATCAATCAATCAATCCAATTGGGGTGATGTTTTGGGACCAATCAATCCAATTGAGGGCTAAAAAAGTTGATTGATTGATTGTTCCCATGTCTGCAGCTCTTGAGATCGAGCGTGAAGTGCTGTCCCTCCCACAAGTCAGCGAATGTGCTGTTGTTGGGCTACCATCTGAAACATGGGGTCAGAAGGTCGTGGCGGTCGTTGTTGTTTCGGAGCAGTGTAAAAATAGTGGCAAGCTATGGGGCCTAATGGACATAAGACGTGCGCTCAAAGAACCACTGGTGGCCTACAAGATCCCACAAGATCTCGAGATTGTGGATTCAATAGCGCGTAATGCGATGGGCAAAGTGAACAAGAAGAAGTTGTTAAATGCAGTCTTTGGGGATCTCAAAAGGATAAGGAAGAGGAGTATCGATGCGCGACAGGCGCGTGAGGCATTGAAACGAGGGTTCGCATAATAGCGAGGTAACCACAACGACCACTGATCATTCCAGATTCCACTATTAACAGATTCGATCTTATAACTTTGCGGCTTTATAGAAAGAACGTTCTTCTTACTTATCGAAAACTATATTGTCTCCATTTTTGATTGGGTATATCTATACATATGGAAATTATACATTAACATTAAATTTATTCTACTAAGGTGTATTACAAAGAAACGGATTTTATATTATATATGAGGCCCTATCTTTAATAATTGAAATTATTATACCTAGAAAGGATTTTTCTATTTCCCCTGAAATGATAATATTAAGGTAGTCTTGGTAATATCGAGGTAGTCTTGGTAGTAGTACGCTTGGTACATTATCAATTCTAATATCGATAGCGTCCCTAAATGCCTCGCAGCAGGCATGGATTTGATAAGTTTATCCAAAATTATTCTCGCATTGGTTTATAGGGGAATACATGATAGAAACTTGGCAAGGCGTTTTTGTCGATAGATAGGGCAACAAACCACGACGATAATGGTAATAGGAATGCGGTACCACTGAGTCAGCACTTCCAGTCTAACCTCATATTGCGTGCGCCAAGTGACAGATATGGCCTATCCGGGATAACACAGTCGCGAGCTTTTTATGAGAGCTCAGCGCGTTCAACTTTCTTCCTCCGCTCACATACACGACTCACAAGGCGTTTTCATTGCTTTCGTGTGTCTGCTAGCCGTTCTCGCAGACTCTCCGTTGTTATCGGCAACTTACGTAGCTTTCATCTAATCGCTTTACAGATGTCTGAAGCAAATCCAGATTTTTCTGGACGCAACGACTCCGTGGAGCTGGCGGATACTTCAGGCGTAGAGTGGGATTTGTTCTACGAACGTCCGTCCGAGGAGCAATGTCCACTTCACGATAGCGACTCACCCGTCCACAAAGCTGCATACAAAGGAGAGATTCCCTCATTATTATCCCTCATTCCCACCTGCGAGGATATTGATGCTCGAAACTATTACGATTGTACGTCACTGCATCTTGCGATCCGAGGCAACCATGCACAGGCTGTTCGTCTACTTCTATTAGCTGGAGCAGATCCCACATTGGAAGACACTATAGACTCTGCGCTACAACCGCCTTTCAATGCCGTGGATCTTGCTGCATGGATAGGCGCTCAGCATGCTATGGCTGCATTAATCGATGCTGGGCTACATATCCCAGCTAGCGCACTCGAGAAATCTGCGTCTTTAAATTTTGTAGACTGCATGCAAACAATCTTAGACAAGCTACCCGAGGATGGTTTCTCTGATTGTTCAAGACTAAGTGCTGTAAGGTCAGCTCTAGGTCGAGCGGCGTGCTGCTGGCACTTGGAAGCTGTCGGATTCCTCCTCACACATGTGAACGGCTTTCCGGACGGAAATTCTCTCGAAGATCGAGCCGCCTTGGATCATGCACTTGCTTCCGCCGTTGACCTGGAGTATATTTGCATCGATGAATGCCGCTCGAGTACTATCGCGAATCCTGAACGGTTCCCCATTATTATGGAAAAATTGGTTGCAGCTGGTGCTGATGTAAATGCTGAACACCTAGGAACTCGGGATAGTGCTTTTTGGATAGCTGCAGGAGACTGTTATATCACTCGTTTTCTCTTGGAGAATGGACTGCGTCAAGACAGTCAAACTGAGAGAGGTCACACCCCCTATTCGGTATCGTGAGCGGTCAGAATGACGATCTTAGCCTCTTGGAGGCTTTCATCGCCGCTGGAGCAGACGTAAACCACACAGATCGAGCGCTGGGAACGCCGATGCACTATGCTGCGAACCGAGCTCTTGCAGAGACACTTCACCAGCATGGCGCGAACCTATTTGCAAAAGATAAGTATGGCATGACACCGCTTCATACGGCTTGCAAAATTGGACGTCTGGATGTCATTCAGTTTCTGCTATCGAAAGGCGCGATGGTTGATGAAGCTGCTATGGCCGGATGGACACCGCTTCTCTATAGCACTTGCGATGAAGAAGACGATTTTGAAGGTTTCCCTTTTCCGCCCAAACCTTACACTGGAACTTCACGCCTAGAAGTCGCAAAGATTCTCCTTGATCAAGGAGCAAATATTCAGGCAGCTACAACTGACGGCCAGACAGTACTGCACGGCGCGGCCCGTTTGGGTGACACTGAGCTTGTTCGTTATCTTGTCGATCATGGTGCAAATGCGCGGGCTGTCAATGCGAATGCCGAAACAGCCTTGCACAATGCAGCACGCACATCCAACGCTGAGGCCGTGCGGTATCTTATTGATCAGGGCGCAGACGTCCATGCCATCACTACGGAAGGCGAAACAATATTACACGCAGCTTGTTCAAGGGCCAGTATAACCACATTGCCTTCCATCTCAAGTATCTTAGAAATCATATTCGAAAATGGAATTGACGTGAATGCCAAAGATGTCACGGGGTCAACGTCACTATATCTTTTGTATGATCGGTGCTACCGATACCATTCATGTAGTACGGAGACTTTTAATTTATTGTTGCGAAGAGGCGCTGATAAATTGGTCGCGAATAATGTGGGTGAGAAAGTGATGGAGCTTGTCGAGAAGGATGAGAAATGGACTTGGGATGAAGTAGGACTCCTGAAGATTAAACAACGTCTAAATGAATATACACATTGGCGTAGCAGCAGGGGACGAAGAGGGTGGGGAAGAGGCCGTAGTAGAATAAGAGGGAGTTGAAAATTTAGGTAATATCTACATAGCTGCGTAGCCTTCTTAATCTATCACTGTTTTACACTATCTAATTATACCCTTTATAGTAGAAACTCTATTGCAATTAGCTATAAATTCTACTCCTAGCCCCCTTTCTTATGTATCCTATTTATACCAATTGTAACGGGGTGTTTGTTAGAGGAGGCTGTTGGAACTTACTGAGAGGCGGCCGTTCGGGCTGGGGCCAGACGAAGGGAGGATGTTCGGAAGGGGTGGTGTGGTAGGCAAGCGTACTCTCAATAGACTTCACTATGGTAGGTGGCTAAGAGTGCAAGTAGGTACTAGACTTAAAAAGCTGAGCTTGAATACGAGGTTTCTATCTATACACTTCTGAGGTGCCTATATACTTGACGTTCTGGATGGGTTAGTGGATTAGCGATTGCTAACCCGCAAACCTAGTCACGTGTCTAGATTATATTTGGCCTCGTCGTCTATATCGTAGTCCTCCTTGTAACCCTAATCGATCTCAGAGCTGCTCTAATAAAATGGGTGGCCCCAAACAGTGACATACTGATTAGGCTTCATTGGTCAAACCGGGACCGCCTCGAAAGACTTGGCGCTGCCCGCCAAGTTCAATTCCAGCCCTAGTACCAGCTTCTGTCGAACTACATATCTATACAACTGCATTTCGTTTTTGCTGCCTCGCTGTCGCGTTCAGACAACTATTACTTGATTTATTATGCCCAGACGAGTAAGTAGTTCTACGTTGTATCTTTGTCTGTCATATTCGCCCTGCGCGATGCCAGCTGGTAGAAACATCTCAACATGATTGACAATTTTTTTAGAAGAGTGAAATACCTCCCGCCCTTCGGATCCGAGAGAACCAGCGCCGCTCTCGTGGCCGTAAAAAGGCGCTGATCGAAGAGCTGCAGTCTCGACTCCACGACTGCGGGAAAGAACAGCTCCAGGCTACAATCCTCGTCCAGCACGCAGCGAGAAAGGTAGCTTGGGAGAATGCTCAACTGCGGCATCTGCTTGCAAAATTTGACGTCGACGAACAATATATTACCAATTTTCTCCGCTCACAGTCACTGGTGGACCCATTGCGTCGTTTGAATACTGTCAAGACTGGACCGCAAACTTTTCTTTCACCAATAAGCGGCAATTCGGATGCGCAGCCTAAAACACTTACTTGCGCTCAGGATTTTTCGCCGATTCAACTTCCGACACCCCCGCCATCATCACAATTTGAAGCCGCTTCTACCGTACAACACGACTCCAGCAGCACTAGTCAAAATCGCCCAGCAGTTACTCCTGAACTACTACTATCGTCCGACTCCAACAACATTAGTCGGGAGAGCTACTACAGCAATGCATACCCGTCACTAAACTCCATTAGTTTGGACCAAAGCCCACTCCCACCTATCTCGGACTGCTTCTGTCCTGAATTCGCACAAGATCAATCTGCCCAAGGCGGGATGGGGAGTATGTCGTGTGAAGCAGCGGCTAGTATCATTGCTGGTATGAGGGGACACGGTGACGATGAGCTTGTGCTACAGGAGCTAGGTTGCGAACAGGGTATGAATTGTGAAATCGGAACTATACAAGTGCTGCAAATTATGGGGGTTGACTAAGCCTACGCTCACGATTCTTAACCCAAAGTAAGGCGAAGATAAAGGCACTGGCGGTAATGTATGATAGAGCGATGAATATCTGTGGGTAGAGGTATGGATGCGGAGAGCTTGGCCGACGAAGCTTGAGACCCAGAGTTTCAGAGACTTAAAGCATCAGAATATCATTGAAGCCAACGGTAAATTAGGAGCAACGTACATGCGGTTGGCAGAATAATCGACATCCACGACAACGACAGGAGGGACGGTAGGTCCTTTAATCCCGCAACTTCAACGCAAAGTGGTCCGATTGTCTAAACATATCAGTACATTCCCGCAAAATATTAGACAAATCATACCATCCAAAATACTCCAAGAATGGCTCGCAAATAATAGAGAAAAAGACTGTCAGGCCATACGAGGTAGACGGTATCCAGAATGCAACGCATGACAGACCGCAAACGAGAGTGATGACTGCTGCTGTATCAATCCGCCTAAACCGATCACTAATAATGCCGATGACTGGTCTTCCGACTGCCGTGCCCAGATTTAAAAAGCCGGCAATATTCGTGGCCTCGGCACGAGAAAGAGCAATTGAGGTGGCAAATCCGGCAATGAGAACAGCAGCACGGTATACCCGAGCATGCTCATAATGTCCCAGCCGAGGAGCAGAATAACGTCAAGGCGTTGGAGTAGCTTTGCATCAAAGGCGAGCTGAGGGGGCTTGACAATGTGATTCCGATGGCGAATGAGCAACACAGCGATCGAATTTGCCGTCAGCGTCATCAATCCAGTCACCCTCAGCGTCCATCTGAGGCCGATACGTTCCAGCATCACTCCTGTTGTCCAGGAGAAGAACATGCCGCCGAAGCCCGACCCTGATGCGCTGATACCGTTTGCCAGGCTCCGTTTCCCCGAAAACCATTGTGAGATGATTGGTAGACTCGGAATATAGATGAAGCCGATACCGCAGCCGACCAGAATGCCCTGTGAGAGGTAAAGATGCCATACTTGGGAGCAGAAAGAAGCAAAAATGTATGCTGCAGATTCAAGCATAATACCGATGGCCATGACCGGCCTAGGTCCCAGTCTGCGGGCAAGATCTGTCGCAAGGGGCGCCACAACCATGGCAATAGACAAGTTGAACCCGCCGATGAAAGCGAAATCTGTATCTGTAGCGTGTCATCAATATTTTCTGTTTCCTGAATTACCTGTTGATCAGGGTTCGGGAGGCCGTGGCCAGGGTGATTCGCTTCAGCCGTCGACATATTATTCTTGCAGTGCACTCGAACACGTCAAGCTAAGTCGTTGATCAATTTTATTTATTCCAGTTCACAGCGCTCCCCTAAGGTGGTTTTATTACAGTAATCTGGTTCAATCTGACTTAAACGCCAGTTTTGTAAGCAAAACTAAGATCCGAAGTATCATCCTACGTGGCCCTGAGGCGCGACCAATGATGTGCAATCAGTGACGCTCTTTTTAAATGCGGATAGATTCGCCTTTCAAAGTCGCAACCACCCCAACCGCAACTAACTATCAGACTCATTCGAAAACGAATGCATTATTGTCTCATCGCGAGAGCCCAGACTTCCTTTTTTAAAACGCATTTTATTAGTAGCACATTTAGTTTCGCAGTATTGACACCCGATTTTAGTCGCCAAAGAAGAAGTATTCGATCAACTATGGGTGACCTCAACAATAGTTACGCCATGCGCATGGTGGAGTTTCATGACCCAGACGAAGAATACTCTTATCGTTCATTTGCCATTCCAGAGTCGGAAGACGATATAAATATCAGAAAATCATACAGGCCGTTTCTGACGAGCGAAGAGATTGCGGCCTGCGACTGGATATCGAAATTGGAGCTGAGTACTACATCGAAAATGGTGGACCAGCTCTTGCAGTCCAAGAATGACAGGCTAAAAGTCCTTGTTCTCTATGGTAGCATGAGAGAAAGGTAAATAATCAAGATGGAGGACAGAGCATAGCCCACCGAGCACCTTGCTAACAACATCCTAGGTCATTTTCTCGCCTATTGGCATACGAAGCCTCCCGAATTCTTTTCCGCCTAGGATGCGATGTTCGTGTCTTCAATCCAACTGGCTTACCGGTCAAAGACGATAAACAACACGATCATCCTAAAGTCCAAGAGCTCCGCGAGTTGAGTAAATGGAGCGACGGCCACGTATGGGTCTGTCCGGAACAGCACGGAAACCTGGTTAGTTGTGCACTTTATGACGAAAAATATGGCTAACTTTATGTTTCCCCCTCTAGACAGCAGTATTTAAGAACCAGATCGACTGGATCCCGCTCAGTGTCGGCTCTGTACGTCCCACTCAAGGCCGTACCCTTGCTATTGCGCAAGTCTCCGGTGGCTCACAGTCCTTCAATACAGTCAATAGCCTACGAATTCTGGGTAGATGGATGCGCATGTTTACAATTCCGAATCAGAGCTCGATACCGAAGGCGTACACGCAGTTCACACGCGAAGACGAGGATGAGGGTGGAAATAGGTTGATGCCGAGTGACAACCGCAACCGACTGGTAGATTGCATGGAGGAGTTTGTCAAATACACTATAATCATGAGGCCGCACTTCTATCTATTTGGTGATAGATTTAGTGAGCGGCGCGAGAGGGTTGCAAAAGAGAAGGAAGACCTCATAAAGCCAACGGGGACTGAATAATGGGATCTTTGTGTCGTTCTTAATCTGCTAGGAAAGCCACGCAATGCGCGCCTGAAACAAGACACAAATATCAAATTTTACAGAAATGGGAGCTTCTTAATGTACTACTTGAGCACAAAGCTAGTCATAAAAGTTACCAGCAGAAGTTATTACAACTAATCTAAAGTCAGGCTGGAAGGTAGAGACTTTATGCTATAATATCAAGCATCCAGAGCCGGCTCTTCTAACGCTGCTGCAAGTCTGTGAGTGCATTATACTCCGGTCTAGCATTAACCCAGCCCCCTTGATGCCCTTAAGAGAACAAAACTCTTTATCGGCGTATTATTCATCGACCTAATATAATCATAGAACCACACAGCAGCGCGGAAACCACGATGCAGGGAGGAGCCTGCCAACCGTTGATTAGCATGGAAAGTCAAGAGTTCTGAGCCCGTGATATAGTACCACAGAACCAGATAACCGACTTAACGCCGGCCTGTGAGAACCGTGTATACCAGGTTGGAATGCTTGGATAGAGGCTTTGAGCAGGGACATTCAAAGCGCCTTGGATTGTACCTCCCTTTACACACAAACTACGATAGGGTTTACAGTTAAACCCACGAGGCGGAAATCCGCAAGGAATATGTCCTTCCTAAGCTGCTATCCTGCTCGTAGCATTCCTGGCACAGTTTCACGCGCGATTTAGTCGGATTCTGGTTTTTTGCAATCGTATAGGCGGCATCCCAGGGTGATTCATGGTCATTCTGTGCGGTTTGGGCCATGGCGCGACTGAATAGCAGTGAATATGTATCTGAAGTTATAGGCTGTTAGACTTTTACTTGGTAGTATAAAATTGGCAATATTCGTAGTAACATTATTGGTAGAACAGTCGTAGATGGCTGTATCAACCTCCCGCTAGTACTGCTAGTAGTAGCACTTTCAACCGATGCCTCACAGCTTGCGAATGATTGGCCAATGCATGTAATTCGTTAGGTCGAGGCGGACGTAACGGAGAGATAGGGGATGGGTGATGTTCCAATGGGGACCGAACCTTAGAAGTTGCGCCGGTAGAGGAACATCCTTCACATCGGTTTGAGAATGCCCTGCGAGCCGAAACAAGTCCAACACTGTTGGCCGATACTGTTGGAAACTCCATGGAATTTGCTATCATTATAGTACATCTATTATGCTCTTTATACGATGCCTTTACGTCAAATATGCGACAAAATCTAATGCTCTATTTTCACGGCAACAGATGACGAAGAGACTCGAGAGCCCCATCAAAGCTGGAAAATAAAGCAGTAGTCTTCCATTCCTCCTGCGGCAATCTCACCTTCCGCAACCTACACTTCACTTCTAGTGCGACGCCGTACACAATAAGCAATAATGCGGTGCGACTGGCTGCGGACTCGGCTAATATTACAGCAGTAGTGGCGCACGTGGCCGGAAGGAAAGTGGTGGTGGTATTGGTGTACATTCCCGACCTATGCGCACGTTGGATGAAGGAGGAGACTGGGGAGGATCTAAATAGTAGGCTAGATATGATCAGCAGGCTTGCCCACGACGAACTGCTGCGCGACCTACACACAGAGGTGGTGGTTGTGGGCGACTTCGGGCCAGAGTTCCTAATCGTATTATTCCTGTATTGATAGTTGCTCAAGCAACATACTGGTTACCCCTTGTATCTATCTAACCTCAGCACATCTTTCAAGAACCAACCTTTACACCCGTCTTGACAGTGAGGGTGGAATGAAAAACACGGGCCTCTGAAATTCGGACTCCAGTGATTACAATCGTAATATCAATAGTAGTGTATCTATTCACAACCGTTTATAGACCACCAGAAGGAATATTCTTCGCTCAACATTTGTCCTCTACGATTTGAACCTGGCTCGAGCTGAAACTCTTTGTCCTCCTATGCCCAGTGCCATCGTCCGCAATTCTGTTGCCCAGACTGTCAAGCTCCATATCATTCCCATCCGTGTTGGCCCTCGTTACCCAAATCTCCGTCGTTTTTATAACCTCCCCAGCCCTCAGCTCTGGAGATGCATGCACAACGCTACCCAGCTCTGTCCCATTATCTCTGCCATTTACCGGTTTGGACATGCAGCCTTGTTTCTTGATATCTATGTATTCGGAGCGGGGATGACGCGCGCTCGAGTGAGGGTTGCTGGATGACGTTTGGGCGTTACCTTGGAACAGCGTGACAAGTTTGTTGAGGATATCGAACTCCATCTTGAGCTTTACGCTGTATACAAACGCCTTATACGTGACTTCAATGTCGTAAAGCCCTGCATACTCTAGGGCCAGCAGGGTAATGTCGAGCGCGATGACAATTACATTAACCCAGATCAGATGCTTCATGACGTTGCGGCTGTTGGGGCGGATGTTACCCTCAGAGCGGAGTATTCGTACGGTTCGATAAACGTACATGCCTGAGATGATGACCTCCTGGATAAAGAATACTGTAATCTGAATTCTCTCGTATACTGAATAAACATGGATGAAAGGGCCGGGATTGGACATGTTGGAGCCATATACGAGAATGATTATCGGAATGTGGCAGATGAGCGCATTGCAAGTGATCATTCCCAGGACCCAACGATCACCTCCAGGACTGCGAGCGACGAGATGAAGGCGAGAATAGAGGACAAGAGATTGACCAGTAACCATCAAGACCCAACTGGGGGAAATCAGGCTCAGGGCAACCATGGCTGATAAGTTGGGGCAAAAGAACTTAAGTATGAAGCCAATGCAATAAGGAACGATGCCCCAGGCGGATGCGAGAACCGACCAGAAGTACAGGCCATTCCACCGCTTGAAGGTGCGGAAAATGGTCACAGTCAATTCTCCCACGTTGTAGAGAGCGATAGATATGAATGCAATGATGATGAGGGCGGTGGAAAAGGATATTGAATACTCATTGCCCATACCCTTATCTCCCGCCATGGTGTAATATGAAGCGCAGCGGAGTACGTGGAGGATGTAGGGAACAATAGGGATAAATTTTCCTGGAGATGAAGCAGTGAGATTGCGATTTGTCGAGGTTCGAAATTGAGATCCTTCAAAAAAAAAGCGGGACATTAAATAGAGACCAAATCCAAAATAGGAGAAACGGTGACTACATGTGCCGTCTGAAGGCGCTCCGTATATGCAGTTACGGTGTTGCATCTCTTGAAAGCCCTCAACAAACGAATGAGTCGTGTTCATTCGGAGGCTGGTTGATTGCTTGTTATGCCGTGCCAATGGCAAGCAATGCGCAATGACGGGGGAGGCTTCAAGTCAGGGCTTAGAGCTGAGCTGGGAGTGCTAAGCGGAGAATGCCAAGTTTCCCCGGAATTTGTTAGCTTTGGATAGGCTGCACAACGCCCCATGATCCGATTGTTGGCGCACCCCACCGCACAGGCAAATTCTGTATAAGGAATGACAGTTTCCCATGCAAATTCTATCTGTGTGGTGGCGCACACTAACAATTCGTTCATGCCTAGGAGTGGCTGAAAATGGGGACTAATGAGCGGGCTTGAGAGGGCAGAAGTGAGGGGCAAAAGGCGGCACGCGTCTTCGGAAAGCGGATCATCGTAGAGGTAATTCGGTCGTAACGTCGAACCAAATCTCCTAATATTCCCAAGACATCTAACGCCTACCGCAACCCTTAGGACACAAATGGCGCTCTAATCATATTCTGCAGGGCAGAAAAGGGCTATTACTCTGTTTTACATGCTCCTGCTCGACATCGATACCTTGGCTAAGAAGAACGATTCACACGGGTGAGGAAATACCCTCCAGGTATTCAGCTTGGCTGGTGCGAATTCAAAAAAAAAGGAAATAATGGTGAGCCTGTCATACAACATTAGAGTTTCTAATAGTGGGTTTTATGGTGTTCTAGCGCGGCTTAATGAGCTTTAAGCTTCTGACTTTACCTCGACTCATTTCTGTAGCGAGCGAGCTTGCAATAGTTAAAGAGTGACTAGCTTTCCTTAATTTATTCTAGGCCGGGGCTAGATTGTCAACGCGCAGAGGCTGCGTCTTATACCGACTTCCTGGTTGGTCACTTTCCGCCCCCATTTGGCGAACACCGATCGGTCTTATTTTGAATCGTGTAGCATCTGGCGCTACTTACAATATGTTCACAACCCGCCATCCAAATTGGGTTAGTATCTCCAAGTCATGGGACGAGCAGTGTACAACCCAAGCACGCGGTTGACAAAATAGTGCCGACTCGCAATCGCCATCTCCTCACCAAAACGAAGTGAACACCATTACCTTACCGTAACTATATATAGCGCCCTATAACTCTACAATACTACCTTTTGAGCTAGTTATAACTTCTTAGGTAGAATCTTTAAAGTTTTCTCTTCTATCTGGCCTATTCAGAATATCTTATTTCTGTCATTGAAGGGCGATTTCACGTACCTGGAAGAGTGTCACTTTCTGAGCCGCCACTATTTTGTCAACTGCGTGCCAAGTAAACATGAGTCTATGCCGGAAGCACAGAGTTTACAACAATTCGAAAGAAGTACTCAGTCGGATTTAATATAATTTGCTTAATCACTGATGCTCACAAAAAGTAAGAATTTGATTACTTGGACGTAGGACGAACAGTTTGAGACCCCAAATAATGTTCAAGAGCAGCAAAAGAAGTAGAAGAAATCTTTTAGGCCCGATCTTCTAAAACCAAGGGGTTCGCATTCTCTGTCTCTCTGTTGGTAATTCTTCAAATTACACCTCAGGATCTTCGCTCAAAGTGCTAGCGTTAGCACTAAGGTTTCTGAGGCGGATATATTGGACTTGGTTATTGTTAGCCATTGCAAGTATACACAAGCAAACAAATGAGGCCAAAGATTCGGAAAATCAGAAGCTAAAAATGCTACACGCAGGAGCATCGATGACAGCGAGGGTGGCAAAGCTACTGCACCCATCCTACGAATTCCTGCGTTCCTTCAGCGATGCTGGGGGTCAATTTCAAGGCTGGTCGGATATCGAATCCAGCGAACAGACAGCGTTGCGAGATGCAAAGCTTCATGGCTTCCCCTCAGCACTGCCTGAGAACACAGAAAACGGCGTGAAGCGGGATGCTGCCAAGGTTTGGGAGGATGAGTTGGAGCGCCTCGACGTACAGCGGCCGAGGACCATCAAAGGCATCGAAAAGGTTTCAGATGTTGATGCTGTTCTTCGCTCCATCCTGCCTTGGCGCGTCACAAACTCGGATGTTTTGCGGCTACAATCTGAGGCCGTGATAATGAAATGCAGGGACGAGAATGAGATTCAGTTAGTCAAGTTGCTTGATCACCTGGGCTTTTAATTTCTTGGGCTAGAGTAGACGGACGTGGATGTTAGCCACGAGGATTGGAAGACAGCGGTAAATATATTGTCAGCAACCCACCCTCAGACGCCTCCTATTTCCATATCACCAGTAGTTCTTTGCGTTGTGCGCATTAATATGATCAGCAAATCTAGATGCAATGAGCGGAAGGATTTCATACTTTACGCCGTAGGAATCTAGCTCGACGTGCCAACCAACACCCTCTATGTTGTTTCAACTTGTTCTAAAGCGCCACTCGCAGCCAGATGGGCGCAGCTTCCCTTCCAGTTTGACTTCCCTACAATAACTTGTTTGCGACTTGTGTCATGATATTTGGAGCTCTGCACTTATGGATCATATATCCTGCAGCCAAATAAACTTACTAGAGTTAACATTAATAGATTTCCAGCGTATTGAACAAAATGAATCCCTTATATTTACATGTCTGATAGTGATCACGATGCGATCTTTGTTGGCAATACTGAGGCCAGTTCCTGTGGTACTTGCCAAACGACCAAATCTCCTCCCCTCAATGCGGGCCTTGAAACCCACGATGATTTCCTTCATTACATTAACTTGGAGGCTTTTAGCTACTATATTTTCTGGGTGTTTATCAGTTCCTAGGTTTTGCATCATTAAAAAAACAGGTTCTCGAATATCCTCACTACTTCTGATTATTCCGCCGAACCCTGCAGCTAAGGTCTCCACATACACAATACGGTCAATATTTATTGAATCGAAAGTGCCTTAAGTGAACGCCATTCTATCCTGATCTTCGGATTCTTAGATCTCAGTAAAGATTTTGAGGGGCGTGCTGTCATAGCCTCTCCTCCCTTCACAGTCACCAGTAATTACTACCGCGCTAGCGCCTTGGTACTCACACACCGACCAACTAGATGAACCAGTCCTGTTTCTCGCTTCTTGAAGACCTCTCCCTCGCGCCACTGCAGGCGGCGACACGTGCAATCGCGGTCATCTAATGTTGTTATGTCATCAGCTTCCTCTGAACTTAGGAGACTTGAAGCAAACCTTCACTTGAGGCTGATTAATAGGTCTGTAGAGCACACCAAATTCTTTAGCGGCGGCGGCGGAGCTTCAGCTTTGCAACATGCGACATAATCACGACCTTCAATACGTTATTCCAATACCCAGTTGACTGAGCTTGACTCACATTGACATTGGAACTTGCTACTTCCGCTCCCCTGCAAATCAACCTCTATCTTTCTCAATCATTACTACGCACAAGTCTTAGCGTAATTTTATGCTTCAAATTGGATCACTTATCCTCAAATAGTCCTAACTAGCTCTTATAGTCCTTATACTTAGAGATTGTAAACCATTTCTAAACACAAGAAATATATATATTGAGTATAGAGCTGCTCTTTTTCAGCTCCCTAGTCGACGAAGTATACGTTTAGTGTTACGGGTGGATCTCCTGTAAAGCCTCTCTCCGCTTTGAACCCATAGACCCTGATAGCGGATCTGACCTGGCTTGGGGTTACGGGGAGGACTACGACTTCGACGACGAGGCTGAACACAATCTGAACACGTGACCCAATTAGCGGGTTAGTGGTCGCTAATCCACTAATCCACTAACCCACCAAGTATATAGGCACCCTCCAGTTCTAGCCACGGCCACCTCGCAACTACCTCACTTCAACAAATCCAAACAACTGTGCAACTTGCCAACCTTTCACCAGCCTTTGATTCATACTCCTACGTGGATGCCAAATGGACGAAACGGTCAAGGAGCTCCATCGCGACCTAGCGCGAAAGTATCAACGTCATGGTTCCCGGGTCGAGCAGATGTGGCGATCTCTTGGCCAGGGACAACGAGAAAAGATCATACGAGATGGGGCCCGTGACGGCGTTGTCCTAAAGAATCCTAACGACACAAGGATGGGTAATGTTTACAAACTCACCCCGGAGTGGAACTTACGCGATATAACTGCACCCTCCTCCGACTTCCTTCTCGATATGATTAAGCACCGGGCAACTATGTCGCTACAGGAACAATACATCAATGGTATGCACGGAGGTCTTGGAGATCGTGCACACACTATCGACATGATGCAAAGGAAGAATTTCCAGCTTATCAATGCTTCCAAGTACAAGGACTCTTATACGCTTTTCCTCGACAACGAGATGTACGGCCAGTCATACAAGTTCACCCGGAGCCAGAATGACGCGGATCATGAAGCTTTCCGGTCAGGCATTGAAGCTCAGATCATTGTCTCTCAAGATATCGGGAATCTGATTCTCATGCGACAAACGTCTATTCTGCAGAATCTCAACATCGTCATCGAAGACATCCTTGATACTGCATCTACTACCCGTTCTCAATCAACGCGCCCTAAAAGGTCTACGGATGTTGCGACCGCAGCACTAGCTAAACTTTCATTTCATTCCACACATCAAAAGGTCGATCTCCCTGATCTAGTTGACGAGTCTCTGGAATTTAAATACTCTCTGGAGGATTATATCAATCTCATATCTACAGAGCCTACAATCCTTGCTCATGAAGTCAACTATTGGTTCTTTTCACGACCAGAGCTCTTAGCCGACGAGAAGGGGCGCACTCTACCTGTACACACTGACAAATACATCACCGGGGCGGTTTTAGATGCAGTGTGCAGCACGGTGAAGACCGCTGCGATTTGGAACTACATACACAATCTTCTTGGTTTACTACAAGGCTCGCCCGACAAGATGTTCCGTGCCATCATTCTGCAAGAGCTGTCTTATGCATGCGATCTCGAGTACATGCGCGCTCAGTCAATGTTGAAGCGAAATGTGTCTGTAGGCTCGAGTGGCGGGAAGTGGTTCAAGCGAATATCCACCGTGCGTAAGGATGGCATCGTGCGCATCTCTATGAAACGTAGTCCTGAGTCCCTGACAGCAGAAAATCCGCAGCTCCATTACTTGCTCCGACTATGCCAAGACGAGACGAACTGGTCTAGATCTATTGAGTGGCTCCAGAAACTTGAGGATCTCCATCGAGCCCATCCGCTAGAGAAAGATAACATGACAGAGCGAGAGCACGACTCGCTAAGCAATCTAGCTTTCATTGTCACCTTTATTCAATCTGTGTCTTCTGTGGCGTCGTTACCGTCGGTCAACCACAAGAAGGGTCAATTATTCGTATCCAGATATACAGCTCTAGAAAATGTGCTCGAAAAGCTCAAAACTGGTGTGGATCTTGGTGATTTCGTCATCCCTATTGCCAACTTGTTGGAACCAGGCATGGCTACTGGTGCTCTCACAGCACTTGACGAGTTTCTTCGTAAAGAAACGGGCACAAAGATCGGTTTCCTTTACCAAGGTCTCGTCGAAGATTGTGTATCCGAACTCTACAAACAGTATGAGCAGCAAACGGCGAAGGCGAGTAGGGCTAATGCGGAATATATTGTACCCACGACTCCTGAATCCCCCGCATCGTGGATTGAACAACGTAAGCAAAAGGAGAAGACACGACCGGAGCACTCTTCCATTTATGAAATCACGCCTCATGCTGCCACACCAACCGCATCCGCGGAACAGCCCGTCGCACCGCCCCAAACATTTCAGGTCAAATCCTCTACCTTTGATGTCTTCTCTTCACTACTTTCAAGGTCGTCAGTAGCTCGTGGATCGGTGAGTTGGGACTCATTTGCAGCCGCCATGACCGAGCTAGGCTTCTCGGTGATCCCCAAAGTCGGCTCCATCTACATGTTTGTCCCTCCAGAGACGATGAGTGTGCAGAGAAATATAACGCTACATCGGCCCCACCAGTCGAGCATTGATGCGCTGCGCTTACTGGTCTACTCCCGTCGGTTGAAGCGGGTCTACGGGTGGAATGACTCAACTTTTGTAAGGTCGTAACCAGGATAATTTGTCGGTGTACCCTTGCACCCAAGTCTCAGAGAGCCTACTTGAACATTTGCTGGTTACCATCGAGAATGCGAAACCCGAATCCAATCATACTCAATATAGGTCGACGACTGAGATTTTAGTCTCTACGGTGTTAGTGTCTCATACCGTCCTAAGTATTGCAACATTACGAAATCAGTAATAATTTTGAACGATTTGTTGAACTCGAAAGCATTGCACATAGAACTCTTTTTGATTCGTGATGATAATTGACCTATTTGTACATTCGTCATTGAATCCCCGATCACATGTTTCACTCCTCATACTCTTTGCATGATAATGTAGGTGTCCATATCTGCTTTTCTCAGATTTTATGGTTTGACTAGACCGAGATGGCACAAGGATTACTGCTCTTCTTCCCCCAATCAAGATCATCATTTCAAGGGCTGCTTCGCATCCGCGGAAGAGAGCACGCCAAGATAACCTCCTTCGTAATTTCACGATAACACATAAACGTTAATTCCTAAGGTGAAGATGCATCACCACGGCGCAGCACACATGAGCGTCGCGCATCGCAATTCAACTCTCACCTATGATACTCCGTCCACCCCAACCAGCCAGCAGAACGCGTGGCCTAAGCGTAGCCACCAAGAACCCTCAAACTCAAGCCACGTCCAAACCCACAAAACAACAACATGCGCCATGCTATTATCCCGCGCTCGTTAACACGGCGCTTACAACGCCGCGGATAAGCTTCGTCCCGCAGCGTAGCCGGCATTTAGACCGTTTCCTCGTTTCGCTACTGAACCCCCGCATAATCAGCGCAAGAAAACCTATCAAAGCAGAAGTGGTCGTGTGGCTTTAGCGCCC
Source organism: Phaeosphaeriaceae sp. PMI808 (assembly GCA_021365335.1). NCBI lineage: Eukaryota > Fungi > Ascomycota > Dothideomycetes > Pleosporales > Phaeosphaeriaceae > Phaeosphaeriaceae sp. PMI808. Next base: position 35,619 of record JAJTIZ010000133.1, read on the forward strand.
CCCGTTTGCTCGGGTAAGTGATATAGCATGTTGTCGGGTCAGCCTCATAATGGGCGCCAGAACAGGCAGGAAGAAAGCCTGATGATCGCATGGTGATGGCAATCTTTGGAGTAATGTACAGGGTGGGCAATTTGCCAATTTGCTTTTCGTAGTTGATAAAGGGTGTGCAAGCTGGCACTTTTATATCTAGGTCATTCGTTTGGCATTTGTCGAGACGGAGGTGTATTTCGATATGAAGGTTATTATAGTAAGACTGGAGGAGCATTTATACCCCATGTCCTTGTTGTCATCCGCTAATAACATCCCTAGGTTGGCGGTTCGATTGCTGGCCTTATGGTTGCTTTGGCTTTGAAGTCTATTGGTCACGACATTGTCATCCTTGAGAAGAGCCCCACGTGGTACTCAAAGGAGTGTGCAGCTGGACTAAGCCTTGGACCCTATGCGCAGAAGTTCTTCCAGTTCCACATGCCCTGTGCCATGGGAAACCTTGCTGGACCACGCGGTACAATACTGGACGATTTGGTTATAAAGAACACTGTTATTGCGGACGCCGGTTCTCAATTTATACATCTATTAGCACCCAACGAAGACCAAGTATGGACAATCGACTGGCACGTTGTGTATAGGGAATTATTGCACGCCCTTCTAGTTTCAAAAGGAGGCTTTAGGATCCAAACCGGGACAAATGTGACCGACGCATACTTGAGAGAAGACGGAACATGGAATGTTATTTCTGAAAATGGTGAAGACGAACAAGCGGATCTTCTCATTGGAGCAGATGGTGCGTACTCCACTGTACGTAGCCTAGTATTACCAGGCCTGGAGCCCCAATATGACGGTTATCTTGTTTGGCAAGGCAGATTCTCAGCCGAGAATATACCTGTGCAAATTGAGGGTGTCTTAGAAGGAAGATTAGTGTGGGTGAGAATGCCAGATCATTACATTATCTTGTAAGTTGCATGTGCATCAAAATGAAGTTCATATGAGCTTACACGCGGTGGTCAGATATGCTACGCGCAACGATGTGGATGTGAGCGTCGAATGGCGCTGGTACTACCCTTATAGCGAGACCTCCTCGGAGCTAGAAAACATAATGACGGATATTCACAACTCGACGCATCGCAGAATCGTCACACCGGACCTCTTGCAGCCTCGCGTTTGGCAAAATCAATTAGACAAGGCTAAAGATGACATTCCGTCATGGATGCAGACATTACTCAGACGGGGCGAAACTCCGCTAGTAACAAAGGTCACTTACTTCGATGGCATGCAAGGTTCTTTCCATGGAGGAAAGCTGTTTCTTGTTGGCGAGGCGTTTCACCAAATCAGACCACACTCGGGAGCAAGTGCTGATACAGCCGCGATGCAAGCCACATGGATGAGAGATATGTTTAGTGAGCAGGAATTCGGACCAAAGTATTGGGATGAACAGGTTCTAAAATATGCAGTAAAAAAGGGCGAACGAAGTTGGAAGTTTGGTTGTCTTGGAATGAAAGGGACATGGCCAGAGGGGAAATTGCATCACCATTTATCACCATGGTAGAGATACCGTAAATCTGGTAGCCGGCTAGACCGCTAATTTGAGAATGTAGAGAAAAGATGTAATACCAGCTCAGAAGCTTTTGTGATATTTTGCGTTGTATGATTTATTAGTTCTATCGGGCCGGGTAGTAGAAGGAACGCTATCGAATTGCCTCACCGCATCAACATTGGGTAAGTACACTTCCTTGTCCGCACTCATCCCTGAGTTCCAATCGTCTACAACTCCTTCTTCAAATTGTGCTCAGGCCTGTGGTCCGTCTCATAATCCACGTGCACATAAGCACGCTCCACGTCAGGCAACGACTCCAACTTAATCTGCAGCTCCTCTGCAACATCGTGCGTAGCCCTCAAAGTCGCATCAGGGTCCATGACAATATCTACTTCAACAATGAGGCGAGGACCAGAGTGGTAAGCGCGTACGGTGTCGATTTGCTTGATGGCAGGAGAGTGTGTCATTGCTGTACAATGGATAAGTAAAAGTTGCCCAAGGGATGGGAGATGAAACGCTTACAGATATACGTAATGTGCTGTAACACATTTGTGTCTGCTGTTACACCAATCAAGAGTTGGAATTCGCTGTACGCCGTCCGTGACCAGAGGAATATGATGAGGAAAGACAGAATCATAGCGCCCATAGGATCGATCCACCACACCAGCTTGGATCCGCCGACGCTGGTCAGCACACCAAACCCGTTGATGGACAAATCGTTGCGATGGTCTTCCCACAAAATTCGCACCTGGCTGTACTTGTTGCGCAGTGCCCAGCAGTATAAGAAAAGGCCAAATTTAGTAGCAAAAGCAATGGCGACAGCGATCACTGAGGGAAGACTGAAATCATTGACGTCTGGTCCAGTGTGTTCTGCAAAAGTGCGAATGGACTCAACAATGATGACGACAGATACGGTGATCATAAGGGCGCAAAAGCACAAATTTCCAGCGGTCTCGATTCTTGCTTTTCCACTCGGGAATTTGCGCGCATCAACTCTGGCAACTGCGCGGTGACATAAAATCAAGGTGAGATTAGACAGCGGGTCGAAGAGCGAGTCGGCCATGGTGGTGAAGAGAGACAGGGACTTGGATGATATGGCGGCATACAGCTGTAGGATGGCGAGAACGATATTTGCTACGAAGGATCCTACTACGGCGATTCTGAACTTGAGCTGATTGGCATCGCCTTCTTCTTTTGCATCTCGTCGGTGATCAGCGACAGGTTTGAGTAGGCGTTCGATATTCTCATTCTGGGCCTCATAAAATTGCTCAAGTTTTTTAGCATTGCGCGCTTTGCTATTTAGCGTGATTGGGCCACATCCATCCCTTTTGCGCGACGTATTTGCCCTGATCAGCGCCATTTCACTCTCCGGCTTGATGGCGGCGGCCAGATGGTAGGGGTCATGGTACTCTAGTGGCGATTGGCTCTCGATATCGTGATCAATGCCGCTGTTGCTGGTGCGGTGGGAGACATGTCTTTGTGCGATGGGGTCGTGCTCGCTGGCTGCGCGCGTGGTTTCAACTGCAGTGCTATTGCCATCTGCCTTTCCCACTGCGCTTTCGGAGGCCGAGGACACGTGAAGATGCAGGGGATGTGGGCTTGTGGTGCGATCTGAGCGATGTGGGAGTGTATGGACTGCATTGGAAAAAGTCAATTTAGATGTCCGTCTACAAGATGCATGCGCCGAAAAGTTTCATGTCCGGGTTGCGTGTTTATGCGCCAGGGAATACGCACATGGCTGTGGTTTCATAGAGATGGCGCGATGTAGGTCAGGTTCTGACGACATGCTGGGCAATGCCGGCCACACAACGCTGCTACCAAAGGCAGGCTACCAAAGGCAAGGATGGAGAATATGAAGCTGGTGAAAAAATATGCCCCTCCTTTCCTTCTGGGCAGCGGCGTAGATAGTTCCAGTAGCCAAGGTTGTTGGTGTGTGATGACGGCGGCCAAGCTTCCCGGTCTACACGTGGGGAGGTCCACTGCGCAAATCGGCATGTTCACACGCCTGACTACTCTCGTGTGTGACATGTTTCTATAGAATATATGCTTAGTAGATAACCCCATTACCGATCATCCTAAATCTCCCTTCTCGAATATTCTATGCATAAATTCCCAAAGATTGATACATGCGACTTCGTTTCGAATTCCGCCATTCCATCGTTCCAACAGAATGGAAGAAGTGTTATCGATAAGACAATTCCTATCTTGAGGTCCCACGTGTTTTCCTCCACCACACCACTGCACTTGGCGCTGCACAACCTCCAGATATCCCCAGATAGATGGTTAATTATCAAAAGTAGCTGAAACTACGCCTATGCTGACAATCCAAGCCGAGCGTCTTCGTCATCATGACCCTCGCGTCCATCCAGGATGTGTATGATCCACAATCCAAGCCTTCTCCACATCGCCAAGCCCAGTCTTGCACTTCGGCACCTGCATCAACAATCCCTGAACAACGCGTGTGCATCCTCCCTTCCCACCATCTCGATACTACCTAACAAGTGATTTCCAGCACACATGTCCCCAAATGGACACATTATCCCCGCTAGCTTATCCAAGATCACTTCTCCCTCTGTGGTAAACCGGTGTTTAGCCTTCGGATGATTATCACACCTGCAGATATAATCTATAACAGGATCTCTTATACCGTTCGTAGTATCAATAACCAATAACTCAGTCCTATAGTGACAGCCCTACCCACTACCGCGGGCAGAGGGGGTGCTTCGCCGTCGTTTCAATTCAAGTGAGATTCAGGTGCTCGTTTCTATTTAGCCATGTTACAAAAAATCAATTCCCTGGGGTATCGAGCTTGTTAACCCTCTCCTCCCCCCCCCCCCCCCCCCCCCTTGTCTATAATGTCAACAAAAAAAGAGAATGCTGCGATATATATCTTACAACATAGAAAAATAGGTGAACAGAAAAAAAGAAACCATGCAGTGATGCACGCCTCACAGGGTGGGGCGTAAAAGAGAAATGGGAAACCGAAAACAAAAAGCCAAACCAATGCTGTTCCCCCGCCAAAATACCCTCGTGTTACAGGACTTTTTGGGTCCTTTTCGTATATGCATATGCTGCTTTTCTGTGCAAAATAAATGAACATTGGGTGAAGTAGATCTAGAGAGGTAGCCGCAATCAAAGAATGTTCTCTACTTCACACGCTAGCAGTGCTTTTAATTTCTGCTTTGTGATTGCACATATGGTTCTTCGAGTGCCATATAAATACTCTAGGAACAACCCTGTCATATCATTCCCGAAGCTGTGGGAGCCGTTCAATACCCATGTTTTGGGAGATAGTCATGGTGCTTCGCGCGGTGCTGGATGATTGCTTTGATATGCCCGGTGGTATTAAGGGATGTCAGACATGCTTGAGCTTAATCGTGGGAAGTTACCACATGGTTTTTGGATCAGTTTCCGTGCATCCAGCATGCGCCTCCGCTACCCGAGTCCTGTGCCGTACCAGCATATTCGTAGTCGTTGGTCAGGCCGAATGGAGTCTCGAGCATGTCGGGTAAGTTAGTGTCCCACATCATGTCATCCCAAAAATTGTTGAGAATCGCAGGGTCGTTGGTGTTAGCCCAAGTCGGAGTGGCTGGATTGTAGTGGAACTGATTCTGCCTTGAACCAAGGTGTACCTGGGCATTCAGCTGCATCTGTGCGGCGGCCATGGTATTAACCGGATACGGAACTTGAGATTGGAACTGCGGCGCCGGCGCCAGAGGTACAGATGTTGACGTATGGGAGGTCGATGAACCGTATGCTTTGTAGGCTTCATAGAGCTTCGAAACCGCATCAGCACTTCGCTTGGCTGCGATGCTGTAGTCCCGGACCGAGTCAAAGAATTGTAAGGCTATTTCGATCGCCGTCTTCCACTTACGCATCTCTTCGGGCATGCTTCCGTCGCTGAAGAGTGACACTAGTGGCACCATGCACGCCTGGAAGCAGAACCACACTGCATTCCATCCGGAGAGGAGATCTGGCATGCATTCCTGGCTAATCTCTTCGATCGTCTTTAGTGCAAGGATTCTGCATTTTCCAACAGCTACCTTCTCTTCAGGACTCAAGTTGCCCCATGCGCATCGTCTCAAGGCGGTTGTGAGTAGATACGGTCGATGGAGGATAATTCGAATATTCTGGAAACGCCACTTCATAACAAGCCGAACTCGCCGTAGAAACTCGGGGCAGGGCTCCTCCGGGTTGGACAGAATCGATGGCAACTCTTCATACCACTTTACGAGCTGTGCATCATACGTGGCAGTTTCACTCGGTGATAAAAGCGGCGATTCGACTAGGCGATCCTGGATTCTTGTTGCAATGGTGCAGAATACGGAAGCATGAATTAGTGGAAGGATCTTCAGCTGCTCAATATACTGCGGGCTGTTTGGTGGTGGTATAGTGAGAACCTAATGTCGCAGTCAGCCTCATCAGACTTAGTACATTGTTAGCGAGACACAATCATACCGCATTAGCAGCCGTCCCAGGTTTCAAAACCGTGATTGAAGGCCCCATTCGGCCCAATGACGGACGGCCGGTTGTTGTCGACGCCCAGGCGTCCAGACAAAACAGGCTCCACCAAATTCGGCGTCGCATCTCTGGAGAAATGGATTCCTCTTCGCCAGGTAGTGTGAGATGACTGCCTGAATCCGATCGTTCCGAGTATTCGCGATGCAGTCCAAGCGCAGTCGCCATGCGTAGAACACCACCCATGATTGAATGTGCTTCGTTCGGTCGGTTGAGATAATGCATGTAAAACCCACTCATGATTGATAATGCTTGCAGAACCTCCAGATTACCGCTCCCAAAAGACTCTAAGGTTAAATGCTGCCGAGAGCGAGTGAAGTAGACGTAGTGTGCTTCATTGCCAGTCGAAGCCGATGCAAGGGATCCCAGTGCAAAAACCATGTTGAGCAAGCATAGCCATTGCGAGTCTTTCCGGTTACCGTACAGGTACGTAGACCAAAACTTGCGCTCGTCAATCAGGGGAAAGAAAGGGTGTACACGGTCGAAGTAGCTTTCAAGTAGCTCCTGACCATGCGTGGAAGATGGAAGTGCTAGAGGACTGCTATCTGTAAGCTCTGGAGGTGGTGACCCTGCTCGGCTGGGCAATGTCGTTTCGGTGTGCTGTTGTGTGATGAGTGGTCGTGCCTGGGGAGCGCATCGTACGATGACTTTGAGTGCTGCTGTAATGGAGGAGATGCCAACATAAGATGAAAGCCGGTCCACAGACATAGAAAGACCATTGATATCGTCAGAAATACCTTGTACGCGAATTTGATGTTTGCGTGCTTCGTCCCAGAACGGATCCTCCGGCGGAGCTTGCTCAAGTGCCTCCAGACTTTCAGCGCCATCTGATCCGACCTGGATCTCTGACATGGCGCGACCCTCTATCTCAGATGATGGAGATGTCATCTGAGTTGGTGCTGGCGATGAAAGAGCCATTTCAAGCAACTCCTCCCTTGGGAGATGTGCGAGAGTGTCGAGGTCTCTGGATCCATAGAGTCTGTTGAGCACTGTTTTGTACTGTTCAATATTGTTCGACAATTTGTCTACCAATCTATCAAAACGTTAGAATAAACACTATAATACCCCGCATTTTTTGAACACTCACTTTCTGCTGGGCACTACTCTTTGTGCTGGTTTTGAGTACCCGCAAGCCTTGAGGCGGAGTTAGCCCCGTTAAACCGCCTAGAAAATGGATGTATCTAGCATATCTCACCTCAGGATGTTGGTACCACTGACACTGCCCACATGGTTGAGTTCCATCGCAACGGATTTTACGTCTTCTACATTCGACGCACGCATTACTCGTCGAAATCCTTCGCGAGCCTGCCGGCCGTGAAGGTTTTCCCGAGCTATCAGTATCTGCACCAGGCGATCGGAGACCAGCAGAGGACTGAAATGTATGGAACATGATATGTTCTTGTCGAAAGCCGACTTAAGTCTTAATAAATTTAGAAATGCGAGACTCAGAGGCTTCCCCCAGTATCGGTATAGGTTCGTTGTCAGACAGCTGCAGGGCAAAAGTTCAGCTCGGTCAAATCGACGGTGGAGGGAAGAGCAATGTGACCGAAATCCAGAGAAATGGTTCTTGAGACGTCCAATATAAAGACCTGGGGCAAGGCCGAAATAGGTTACCAGGATGTCAATATGAGAGAACGGTAGTAGAGGGGCAACACGCATATGCAATCGACCCAGTTGTTTGTCCGATACGTTTTGCCTTTACGCATTTATTCAGGCTGCAGATTGACGGTTGGGGTGCGTCTACATGCTCATGACGCTGGAGCCCACACCCACACAGGGTGTCGTCGACATTAGCGATGAAGCAGTACCAGGGCAGGGACATGAAATGACATGAACAATGACAAGGAGGGCCACAGGAAATCCGTGCCCGCAGGAAACTGTACCACCGTAAGTCTAGGGCCTGCACGGCAACAGGGAACCGCAGGCGACCGTTGGGAGACGGGTGGACGGGAAGATGGGGGGCGCGTGAAGCCAAGCGAGATTGAGAAGCAGCCTGCTTTACGATTGCCACCTTCTCGAAGCGCCCCAGAATACAAAACGGCGCTGGTCGGGGGCGGCAGGGCTAGGTGCTGCCATGGTTTCAGGCTGCGGATCTTCCTTCCCGCGAACATCGAAGCCGCTGTCAGTGAGGTATTTGCATGACATTGCGAAAAAGAAAATCGTGTGGTGCAGGTGAGGTCAGGTGTTGGTGTGTTCACTAGGTAGGTGTAGGTTGCCTACCTACCTACCTAGGCAGGTACCTACTAAAGATGAATGTCGACCACCACCACCACTTCAACTACATTATCAAAAAACAGCGCCTCGGGACAAGCCTCGACAGCGATCCAGCCAACCAGCGAGCATCTTCGCTGACTCAATAAGCCCACTGCCTGCACATGGATCACATCCACCACAACCAAAAGTAATAGCAGTACGTCTCGCTACCTTAAATTCTGCCGACAGCTATGCGTGCGCTCCAGCGTCCGGGTTCGCAGAGCGAGTGGGCCGAAAAGTACAAGTCCATGCTTGACGAGCTACGACGAGGTTGCATTGGCCTACACCCTACAGCGAAAATATGGTGAGCTGCCAGCCAATAGTATGGGCGCGATAAATTAGTCTTGTCAAGGAAGCATGTTCCATAGACGACTTTCATATAGAAACCTTGGCTAGGTACTTCGCATTGGGGCCTATAGTACCCTCCACATATACCCCTTGCACTGCCCCTGCACGCAATGCCCGTAATCCAGACTCCAGAGGTACAGTACATGACTCTACTTGGTTTCGTTTGCATGTCCACCTTTTTTTGCATGTGGTCATCGCATGCATCATCTCCACCTTCCACCAAATCTAAACCTGAACCTAGCCTTTCACATAGCTTTTCATGCTCAGGCTTTTTCCTTGCCGTACCGTTCGAAATGCAGTGGATCCACCAGCCATTCCTGCGTCCTGCATTCTGCGACCTGTTTATTGTCTTATTCTTTTCCCAGGTACATCCACCTTAGTGGCTCGTCCTGCTTGCTCAACCCCCTCACCTTGATGATCTGCTCGTCGCCTGGAACAACGTCTATGGCGCTGTCGTGCAAGAGCACGCCTAATCGCTCTTCGAATACCAGTCCCTTCGTCGGTTTCTGCGCTCGGACAACAATGGTTTCGCCTTGTGGGATGACTTCCAGGCCACGGTCCTCAAAGTCCAGGTACTTCAATGGCTGTGGCCAATCAACGTCCCTTGATACTATCTCATCGTTGATCCACATCCTAACTGCTAGGACGTGCGGCTCCTCGTTCCGATTATCTATAATCCCCGAAAGAACATCTGTCGTGCCGTTCGGTACCAATTTGATTTCCTTCTTCACCACCCTGTCTTTGATCTCCTCCCCAGTCTTGATACTGATGAACCTCAACTCCACTGTGGCTAATATGTCATCTTGTCTCTGACTCGCAACCCATACCTCGTAATTACTAGTACTAGGCACTCGCGCATGGACGACGCTCCAGTCGAAGTGAGCTCGTTTTACTGCGACAGCAATAGGTGCGAGCACCCGGCGCATAGCATAGTACGCCGGCTTCTTGCGTAGAAAGTAATCAACAATCGACCAGGACGTTACAGGCCAGCAGTCATTGAGTTGCCATACAAGTGCCCCACCACAGAAGCGGCCTTGGCCCCATTGACGTCGCCATCCTCGATATCCAAACATGAGGGCCTCCGCCTGTGACAATTGTGTGAGGTGGATGAACGACTACATTAAGTAAGGTCAGTGCGTCGTTGTCACTTACAACACATATCATGTCGTAACAAATTAACGAGGTACTCACCTCGAGGTCAGTCTTGGTCCGAAAGTTTTCCACCAAGTATGTTGCTATCCTCCTCTCATGTCCATCGGCTTTATTGTGAAAATCCAGCATGTGGCTTTGCGGGTACAGCTGCGTCGGATCGGTGCAATAATGTTTAATCGTATCTATATGAGGGAAGGCCTCCATGCCGAACTCACTATTAAAGCGACCGCCTAGAGTGTCAAAAATTTGATACTTTTCCTGCGTGCCATGCCATACTGCATGAATCATTAGCGCACATTACTGTATTAATTACAGGTGGCCGGTTACCGTTCCACTGGTGCATGTCGCCCACGGTCGGGTTTGACGTCTTCAGGCCATCACCCCAAGGCGAGCCTGGATGGTATGGTACGTGCGGACTCTCGGCAGTGACAATCTCTGGTAATAACTAGCCAAATCACTATGTTAGAGCAGCTCAACATTTTCTATAATTGGGCTCATGAGTGCTCACTTTCTCATAAATGTACCTGGCAGGGAAGTCTGTCTGGAGCCAGCTTTCTGGGTCCTTATCCTCGTAGTTGTATGTCAGCCCATATGACTCTTGGACCTGATAGTCCTCGTTGTTTCCTGCATATATTATGATTGAGGGATGATGTCGTAGACGGCTCACGTTTGCGATGCACTCTTCTTTGATCGATTTCAATATCTTTGGAAATGCGGGATAATTGCCGCAGCCAAACATGAAGTCCTGCCAAACTAAGATGCCCAGCTCGTCGCAGATATCGTAAAATATATCTTCTTCCCAGATACCACCTCCCCAGATCCTGGGTCTCGGTTAGCGATAATATGCGATACGAGATGACGTAGAGGGATCTGCAAGACGTACCTGATCATGAGCTGATAGCCATCAACCATCATTTCTAGCCACTTACGGTACTTCTCCTCAGTGACTCTAGGCGTGAAAGAATCCGCTGGAATCCAATCCGAGCCGCCACAGAATACATCTATATTGTTGACACGGAAGAAAAATGTCTTCCCAACGGCATCTGGCTTTTGGACCAATTCCCCCTTGCGAAATCCTGTGCGACGCGCCACCTCGTGTACTTCCACTCCATCTGCCAACACAGTCGCTGTGATTTTGTAAAGAGACTGTTGGCCATATCCATGCGGGTACCAGAGTTTCGGGTTATTGACACGGAACTCGACGCTGGCTTTGCCGTCACTGATGGTTGCTGTTTCCTTGAATACCAAATTTTCTCCACCACTTACAGCAAAGGTAACATTTTGGGCCGAAGATCCCTCGACGCGTGCAGAAAGTACTCCCTGGACTAATTTCAAGGTGTTGTCAAGCTTGTAGTCGACTCTCAAATCCTCGACACGAGCCTGATAGGTCTCTAACCTTACTTCACGCCAAGGGCCGCAAGTATTTAGCATAGGACCCCAATCCCAACCCCAATGGTATTGTGCCTTGCGTACCGCTAGCCTCGACATATCGCCATTGAACCCCACCCATCTGTGGTCAGGGTACTGTTCCTTAATCTTAATGGCTTCTAGTCTCGCAGATGCGAAATCGATTTCGAGAACATTACCTGAGCCGGCTTTGAGCTTCTTCGTGACATCAAGACGGTGTGGAATAAACATATTATCGCTTTCTAGGATCGTTTCGCCATTTAAATTTACGGTCGAAAATGTATCCAGACCATCGAATGCTAGTACATGAGCTATGTCGTCTGCTTGGTCTGCGATGTTGGGAAGTTCAAGCTTGTACGTCCATGCCTTGTCGGCAACCCATTCTGCATCCAGCTCATTGAAGCCTAGAAAAGGATCTGGAATCCTGACCAAATTCGTAAGCTACCACTAGGATATATTTGAGGTGGCGTCACTAGACGTACTTACTTTCCGTGGTCAATTAGGTCAAGGTGAACATTAGTAGGGACTTTCTTGACAGACAACCAAGAATCCTGAGATGTATCATCCGCTTGCTTGAAATACCATCCTTCTTTCAAGGTGATACTTGAAAGCGGTCGTGCTTTCATTATGGGGTTTGCGCCTTGGTTCAAGTTGATACTTAAAAAATACTGGCTGCCCCAACGACGAGCGGGGTGACTGAAAAGAAATAGCTACAAACCCCTTAGGTTATCAAAGGGCACAGCCCACATATATTCGCGCGGTGTGTCTGGCCGGAGCGAATGATGCCGTGCTGTGCGTTCTTGAGCTGCTCGTGGATCAATGATGCATGCCCACATTGGTACGCGGAGGTATGGTTGCCGTGTTGAAGACGGCTAGCGTCAGGTCCGTTTTTGTTTCCGAGGTCAATGCTGCATGGTAGTCAGCCACCAAAGAGGCCACGCGGTACTTCCCAACGGCGATATGTAACAAAGAAATCGGCGAGAAGGCCTCCGTGACGGATAAAGCGTACCGGTATGTGTATTTTAACTACTTAAGGCAGATTATACAATCGCGATTATTCCGAGCCAATGGGCCCCACGCAGCGTGGGATGCTCGCACGTTGTGAAACATCGTGTCTTATTATTGAGTTTATCTAGATTTTGCTTACAAGCTACCTAGTGAACCCTCAGGAACCTAACTCGACCATTGTATGAGCTGCTACTCCGTTCCCGTTTGGGGCTTGTTTTCAGTAGGACAAGGATACTCTTAGTTCTTAGTAATAGAAGTGAATACTTTGAAGGGGATCATATCTGTAACTTGTAACATTTAAATCTAGTGAAAACAATAGGGTATAGAGCGATGCTAAGGGTAGTGATGGGCTTTGCGCTATCCGAGTATTGTTGCAAAAAAGGGCATTACGACCAGTGAGGTTAACATAAGTATGGTGCAGCTCAGTTGATCGGTTTTCGCTGCACGGCTTCTCTTGAACATTTTCTGACTGGACCTTTTCATCATGAGTGTGGCCTGTTTGTTGACCCTGCCCTGTTGGGATAATTGCAACATTTTATCCATGCTAGTATCTAATATCTTTGTCGAGCGTGCTCCAGGACAGAAAACGACCTCAAACCCAGCACCCGATGGAATGATAAAGGTTGACGTTTGATCATCGAATGCTATTGTTAGTAATATTAGCTGGTGGTATTTCGAGACAAATGGGAGCAAAACATACCGAAGCTGTAGGCATCTGGACATACGGCTTTGACATTCTTCGAATATAGCCCGGGTCGGCATTTGCTTGGGGAGTTGTAATCTCCTGTGCAGCAGTCTTCCGGCTTATTGTTCTTCGCACACGCTGAGAAGCAGGGATTGAACTGGTTTCGCTGAATGTTATCGTCAGGATAAGGGTATACGCCATCACCAGGCTTATCAGGAGGATACTGTTGCAGATCCCATGGGCACCACTTCGAGATCTGCTTCTCGCTGACTTCCCCGTCGAATGGTAAGGGAAATGAAGTGTTTGTTCGAAGAAATTTAGGATATTCTTGATATGGGTCGTAACCTTTCGTAGCTAATAGGCCGTCTGAGCCTTGACATGATGGATTGGTTAGATTGGGTGGTATGTCGTCGAGAGTCATATTCTCGAGTGGCTGCAGAACGATTGCCATGGGGACGTTGTAGCCGTCGACTAGGGATATATCGTAGTAGGTATGTCCATCTCCAGCATCCAAGGTGAACTCTGCTAGTGAAACAGGTACATCGCCCTTTGTGTAAGTCAGCAATTAACCATTTTAAGTGTACAGACACAAGGTTCTAAGCGTGCTTACTCCGACTTTACAATCAAGGACGCCGTTACAATCACCAGACCTGCAGGCCTTACTACGGCCCTCCGCTGGGCCAGTTCCATCAGCGTTGAAGGTGCAGTTTGTCCTTCCCCAAACCCGGCCTTGCCAGTCCTCCGATACAGTTTGGTTCTTGGTTTCACCCGGCTCGAGCTTGAAGCCGTTCTCTTTCGGGCCTTTCCCAGATTGTGTTGAAATGCCAGGCCAGACGTCTCCAGGACAGCGGTTGGTGACGAGAAGAGGCGTGATGTCTAATTTTCTGCGTAGTTCAATTGACTTACGAGGAGCTTTGGTAGCCATGTGATGAAGTCCATCTGTCAATGGTAGACCAGACAGAAGCAAAAGAGCCGTGCATACTTGAGAAACAGAGGTATAAGGCGCAAGTTGAGAATGCATAGTTAGGTATGGTAGTGGCTGCGCGTCATATACACGCTGTCACGAGTCGAGGTTGTGATATCGAACAATGATGGCTAGGAGTGCAATGAAGGTGTAGAGGTGAAGGCGTAGAGGCTCAATCGAAGGAATGTAATATAGTCTGGGAGGAATGCATAGACGAAAGGATGCTGGAAAGCCAGGATGCGTGTATCCATAGCGCGAAATCAAGGAACTGGACAAGGCAGGGTCGATCATTGACATTATGAGGAAGTTGGCTGATGGCTGAGTTAACATCGGTGACGCAGTAAACCAGGGTCTGGCAAGGCACAGCGAGGCTGGAGTGCATTGACAGCCAATGATTACCATGTCAGTGCGTGGACTCAAAACGGCCAAGTTGCATGGTCACATGATTCGGCGATTGATCCTGTAACAGTCCATTGCACGTGATCCTCAGAAATATGTGAGTAAGCATCTTATAAAAATGAGCGATACTCGTTGCGGTCATGATTTTAAGCTGACCAAACAGAGGACAGAACGATCTAGTGGAGTCTGAGGACGGAAGTGCGCGGAACATAAATGCTGATCGCCGCGCGATTGTCTGCTGAGAAACATTTGTCTTGGCCCTCTCCTGACAATTGTCGATGCTCATTACAACTTCCCTACACAAGCTGATTTCTCGTCTGGTACACTCCTTTCTACCTGTTATTTCTCGCACTTGATCATCCTACCTTCTTGACTCTGCATCTGTGCCATCGCAGTCTAATACAAGCGTCCTTTTCCGAACGCCCATATACTTAGTCCACGACATAACGAGAGTCTTTCATAGGTAGTGCACTCTAGGCAGTTTTATATTGATGTCCACGACCACGACGATGCCCGGCCGCACCCTCCCTACGATTCCAGTCGCCGAGGTACGATCACACAACAGCGAAAAGTCCTGTTATGTCACAATCGGGACCAAAGTCTACGATGTCACTGACTTCCTCGATGGCCATCCCGGTGGCAGCGAGCTAGTTCTCGAATATGCCGGTAAAGATGTCGCGGACATTTTGAAAGATGAGATCTCTCACTCCCACTCTGATTCGGCATACGAAATCCTCGAAGAAAACCTCGTGGGCTTCGTGGCGACAGAACCCATCATAAATGGCGCGACAAAAAGCGCACACCCGGCCGAGATCGTCCCCCTACCCCCGTCAGAGGCCGGCAAGGCGGAATTAAAGAGTATGACAGAGAATGGCAAGCCTCTGTATGCTGCAACAGGCATGTCTACGGCAGAGGATCTCTCGAGGGAAACTGATCCAACCCTTGATTACAAGGAGCACAAGTTCTTAGATCTGAGCAAGCCACTTCTGATGCAGGTTTGGAATGGTGGATTCAGCAAAGACTTTTATTTGGAACAAGTGCATCGACCGCGGCACTACAAAGGAGGCGACTCAGCCCCATTGTTTGGCAACTTTCTGGAGCCACTGAGCAAGACGCCCTGGTGGGTTATTCCCTCCCTATGGTGGCCTTGTGTTGCAGTTGGGACCAGTATCGCTATGCGTGGATTGAGCGGACCTGCGACTGCTGGATATTGGGTGTTTGGTCTTGGATTTTGGACAATTATTGAATACGTCTTGCATCGATTTGTGTTTCACCTGGATGAGTAGGTATTGATTCCACTATATCCAAAGAGATACTAATAGTCTTGTCAGGTATCTTCCAGACAACCGCGTAGGCCTTACTCTGCATTTTCTACTTCACGGTATCCACCACTATCTCCCTATGGACAAATATAGGCTGGTCATGCCACCCACCCTCTTTGCCGTGTTAGCAGCACCTTTTTGGAAGCTGGCACATGGCATCATCTTCTGGAACTGGTACGCCGCGACAGCTGCGTATTTTGGCGGCATATTTGGATATACCTGTTACGATATGACCCATTTCTTCCTGCACCATCGAAAGTGAGTTGTTGGCATATAAAACTTACAAAAGGACGCCGCTAACCATTGCATTGCAGACTACCCCCGTACTACCAAGAGCTTAAAAAATACCACCTCAAGCATCACTTTGCCGACTATCAGAATGGCTTCGGCGTCACAAACCGGTTTTGGGACTGGGTGTTTGGCACCGAGCTCGAGATGGGCCCAGCCAAGGTGATCAAGACCACTTGAGTTCAGGGCATATCAACACAGCCTACGTGGAGCTTGTGAATATAGGTAGATGGGAGTTTGATGGCACTTATGACACAGGCTAGACAGTAATTTGGATCCTGCCGGATGCATATTTATATACATAATGATAATTGAACATGGATATCTATCTGCATGGAGTGAGAGTGAATGCGAGTGAATGCGAGTGAATGAGAGTAAACGACATAGTAAATGCCACACGTGACTGTTTCTCGCTTAGTCATGGCGGCCTACCTGCCTGCCTGCCGACTTAGCAACCTCTAAATTCGCACCCACTCCAGCCTCTAGCCGCCGCAACCTCACCACAACCACAACAAATTGTGGGCGACGACACGGCTTCGAATCAAGCACATATTAGTCGAACGCGAATTGGTGCAAAGACAGTCAAGTCGTCACTACAGCGCATCACCTGCAGTGACAGCTGTCTACGCATACGCGAAGTACAGCAATTGAATAGCACGCACTTATTGGCACCTACAGCTCGCCACAACTCTTCGCACTTCACTGTGACTGCGCCCACATTCAGACGACACAACTCATCGCTACCTAGCTAGGACACGCCCCATAATGGCTACCGTCAACGCCGTCGATGCCCTTCTCGAGGAGGCCGCGCGCGAGATCGAGAAGAAGGCCGAGCGCCAGACGAGCCACGACACTCGCGATTCCAATAGTCGCCGAGATGATCGTCCCCGTGACCGCGACCGGGACCGCGACCGTAACAGCAACAGGTATTCGGACCGCCATGATCGTCGGGATAGGAGCAGAAACCGTTATCGTGAGTCTAATGGAGATGGGCGTCGGAGTCGCGACGGCGATCGACAAAGAGATGGAAGCCGTCCTCGATCAAGCAAAGGAGCTGACACAGATGAAGATCGTGATAGGTATCACCGGCGCAGCAGCTCGCGCGATCATTATCGAGGTGGTCGTAGGCGTGGGGATGGTGGTGACTATTACAGTCCCAAAGGACGCACCCGCTCACGCTCCCCGCGCCGTGACCGTGACCGTGACGACAAGTATCGTGAGCGCACTCGCGACCGGTCTCCAGATCGCCGTGCTGGCGGGGAGCGCCGCAATAGCCGCCGAGAGAAGACAGCGACTCCGGAAGTGACTGAGGATGATCGTGACAAACGCACCATTTTCGTGCAGCAGATTTCCCAGCGCGCCGAGACACGCCACCTACGTTCCTTCTTCGAGACCGTTGGCCCTGTCGTAGAAGCGCAGATTGTCAAAGATCGCATCACCGGCCGTTCTAAAGGGTAAGGATAAACGCTTCCCCTGATCGCGCTATATGTGCTAACTATTATTGCAGTGTTGGATACGTTGAGTTCAAGGACGAAGACTCTGTTCCCAAGGCTCTCGAGCTGACTGGTCAGAGACTCAAGGGCGTCCCCATCATCGCACAGCTTACCGAAGCCGAAAAGAACCGTGCCGCTCGACCTTCTGAAGGCGGCGCTGCCCCTGGTGCTAATGGTGCGCCCTTCCATCGCCTCTATGTCGGCAACATCCACTTCAGCGTCACCGAGCCCGATCTCACTTTGATCTTCGAGCCTTATGGTGAGATTGAGCAGATAATCCTACAGCGCGACGACACAAATCCAGGTCGCTCCAAAGGTTATGGTTTCGTACAGTAAGTTGATTGAGCACGTAGAAATCGCAGAGTATTTGCTGACACCACTATAGGTTTGTTGACCCCAACAACGCTAAGAACGCTTTGGCAGAGATGAACGGTTTCGAGCTTGCCGGTCGCCAGATCCGCGTCGGCCTTGGCAACGACAAGTTCACCCCAGAGTCGACAGCAAGTTTGCTCCGAACCTTCAATGCGCAAGCCCAAAGCTACCAGGGCTCCGCCTTCAGTGGTGCCGGCGGTCGTGGTGCCTACGCTGGTGGTTCTGGTGGTGTCTTCGACCGCACTCATAGCAAAGATGATCGTGGTGTGAGCGGCGCTTCTGCCCTAGACGACACTGATGTTGCGGGTGTTAACTTTAAGACATACGACCGCAGCAAGCTGATGAATGCCCTAGCCCGTCGTGACGCACCCGAATCTGCGGCCCAGGGCGCACAGCCTGTTGTGGCCAAGCCTCGCGCTCCTATCATTGACAAGCCTATGCCTTCCAAGTGTATCAAGATCGAGAACGTTTTCGATGCTGACGAGTGAGTTTTCTAATCCATACAAGTTGTTCGAGCGTATTGCTAACTGTGCATAGGGAACAGAAGGCCTACGGCAGCACCTGGGTCAAAGAGCTCGAGGCAGAGGTCAAGATCGAGTGTGAGAAAAAATACGGCAAGGTTGTTCATATCGCCGTCGACGCCAACACGGACGGTGACCTCTACGTCAAATTCGACTCTGTCACTGGTGGTGAGAAAGCTCTCCAGGGTCTTAATGGCCGTAACTTCAACCGCCGCAAGATCCGTGCCTCGTACGTCGTGGATAAGATCTATAATTCTCTCTGGGGTGCTGCAGCCAGCAAGATATGAGGTCATCGACCTATCTCCTGGAGGTACGTAACTCTTTGATGACAATCAGCTCCCAAGGTAGCCGCCACTGCCTTGGGTGCCTCTTCCCTTAATTTTGCACAGCATCACACGACCCAAAAACGCTGTTTCTAGCTCATGCGCACATGGATTGCATTACTGGATTGGATACGAACAGAGCCACCGCTCGCCTGGACTACCTGATATACGTGTTGGAGAGTGTCCCTGGCCTTTCCAATCTCTGAACGATCCTCTCCCTCGAAGCTGGATGATGGCATTTGAATGTTTATGCCTTTTCGACAGTCTTTGTAGATCTCGCATGCGTTCCCTAGGCTCCTGTAGATGGCTTTGGCCCAACAGACCTCACGACACTGATTTTTTGAACGGAGGACATTGGCCACTAATAGTGCATAGTATCGGCTCATTCTGCCTCCTGTTCTTCGGACATCTAGTCTTTTGACAGTATAAATGATAAGTTGATAGATACAAGCTTTCCTTTGCGTGATGCATGTATAGGTGATGTGAACTTGTTTCTCCTTGTTTAGCAACACCTTTTGAGGTCCACAATACTTTGTTGACTTGATGGGCTACTTCTTAGTGAGTATTAGTTGATGCCCACGACGTAGTTGCTGTTCCATTTGTGGACAAAACAATGCCGTTACGCTCAGCTTCTCGAACAATTCCATTACTATCACCTGCCCCCACTCACATTCAGCATGAAGATGACTCGAAAATGCAGACATAATATGAGGACCAACCAACCATTCTATCAAACGCAAAATCACCAATCTAAACAATCCACCACCCCAACAACCTCCACACTTCTCACAAACCTCACGCATCCTCGCTTTTCTCCTCCGACTCCTCCGGCGTCTCGTCCTGGGCCTTGCTCGGCCACAAATGGTCTGATAGGATGCAGTGTACCGACTCCCTTGCTTCGTTTAGACCTACGCCTTGCAGCCGCTCTTCGATGCCTGGCGAGCCATCTCTTTCTAGCCAGCGGCATTGCGGTATATCGAGGGGCGCTGATCGTTGCACTTCTTTACGGGCGGGTTGGACTGTGGCGCACTGTTCTGTTTCTGGTAGGTCTTGGGTTCCTTTAGACTTGGACGCAGCGTCACTGTCTGTGGAAATGGGGGTGTCGTCTTGGTGGTGTTCGACTATCTTGGTTGTGCGTTTTAATGAGGGGCGTTGGGTGGTGGCCGCTTTGGTGAGTGCAGGAGGAGCTTCAGGCATGGTTTCGTTGGCACGGAAATATGCAAAGTGCTTCTATTGCTATTTGGGTTTCGATATGGCTTGTGTGTGTGTGTGTGTGTGCAAATGGATTCTCAGCTCCTGATATAGGTTGGTGGTAAAAGTGTGCTACGGAAGAGCGAGGCAGAATTTATATATTACTGGTGGAGTCATAGAATAGTGTCATTGACGCGAGATAGCCGTGTGTAGACGCGGTTTTGCGCGTATGACTTGGTTGAGTAAAACTAGAGAGAGCGACGAACGGTGCGGTATACATGATAGCGTAGTGTATCGCCGTACAGAAGGGGATATGGTTATTGAAATTAGCATCAGTTATATATACATCAACCGCCGCTTAGAATTGAACCGTTTTATTTTCAATCAGTGTCGGACACATGTACATCACGTATTCATCTCACAATCCACACAAATCCCCATCAAACACTTCAAAATCCCAAACTTCTCATGTACAAATCACCTAGCTCCATCTACTCTAACCAAAACCCTCTAAATCCCATAAAAGTTACCCACCCCCAACGCTTTAACCACACACATACCCCCACAGGTCAATTACACCTTCCCCTTCCCATCCCCGCCCCTATCCCCCTCCCCCCAACCCTAAACACTGACCCATCCCCCAAATAAAACCCCACCACCTCCTCCTCCCCCCAACATCCCCAGCAAGCCTAATCCACTCCTCCCCCCCCATCATCGGCCCCCTCGGAACCTGATTTCCAAACTGTTTGCCCTGCTTGGCCATCTTTCCCACCTACCCCACCCTTGGTACCGCCACCGGCCTTTCCACCGTCACGCAGCGCTTTGAGTCGGATAGGGAGTATTATCTAGTGTTTGCGATGTTAGCAGAGAGGAAACTGGGGAGAACAAACGGATCCGAATGGACTGAGATGATAACGTGAAGAAACTTGGGATGGATGGTGTGCAGACCTCCTTCCCTGTCTCGTAAGCTGCCCCGGCCGTGTTTTGTTGTGGGGTTTGTTCCGCAGACATCGTTTTTTTTTCGATAAAGTGTGTGCAATTGGTCTTGGATTGTGTTGTGTGTGGTTTGTTGAATGCACAATGGGCAAAGGTGTGATTAAAAAAAAAAAGGTATACAAGATCAAGGTCGCTATATATACTTTCTGATTACCTATAGTCACAACATTCTTAGTCAGAAAAACGTTCATCATCTTCAAACAAACAGTCATTTCATATACACGGTCAAAACACGAGGATGTTGACGCACGGGTGCAGAAACACATGGTACAGAAGAACGTGTCAACAACTACCTACCACAACCTCAGAAGCACGCAACACGGAATATACGCAAGATGCAACTTCATTTACAGTTTCTTTATTAATTACAACTACGAACCAGCTGTATACATGGTCAAGAAGGTGGTATAGACGCACGGCGAATAGTGAAAGAACGGATATCTAATGTTCTCCTGGCAAAAGCTTGATGCTTTGCCTACAAAGTTTTGTGCTACATGACTGCTGTGGAGAGGTGCTGTGCGGTTCGGTAATGTGTCTTGGGTGTGGGGTTTGGGTTCGGGTACCGTGCTGGGTTCGAGACGTTAGGGGCATTTCGATTCGGGGATGGGGCCGTGGCGACTATGTGCCATACTTATGGGTATTGGGGCGATGGTGAAAGCCCTTGGACGGCATCAAAGGAGTAAGGCTATGTTAGAGGCCTTACATCATGATGCACCAAGCGGCACGCAAAGGATACAACCCGTTCTCGTGCCCTCAACATTTAGTGGTTATGGCGGAAAATGTTCAAACAGGATTTGGACATATTTGTCGCCATACTCGGTCGTTGATGGAACCTGTTGTGCTAGGGCATGGCCATTGAGTCAAGCGGCTTCAATCGTGGGCACGGCAAACTTCTTTCTTCTGGTCTGGCGGTGGTGGGGAAGATGGACGAGAACCGGGTCGTATGCTTTTAGCCATCAACCAGAAACTCTTTCCCAGAAGAGAGATATCCGGCACAAGACCAAACCGCATGCGGAACTACAACGCAGGGGAGGGGGGCGGGGAGGGGCAGGGGAAGTAGTCGGGTCTTCAAGCCATGATGCCTGCGTTGCCGCCTGTAGGATATGGTCAGTAAGTTGAGAAATACGTGCAGGGGTGGTATCGCATTAGAAAGCAGTTTCTGTGGAATCACGCATGTATGCCGACGTACCGATTTGACGTTTGATTGATTCGCGAGCCCATCGAGCCGTATCACGTGTCCGACTGTTGAAGTCCTGGTTGGCACGAGCCTCTCTCGCCATTGCAGTGAGGTGGTCATGGCGGAATTGCTCCCTAAACTCGCCGTTGGGGAACGATTCAGCAAGGTCACCAATGACACCGCACGATGAACGTAGCAGACCTTCGGTGTGGTTGCTGTCTTGCTGGATACTGCGCAGAAGTTCGAAGATGGAAAGCACATATGGGACGATAAGGTTCGTCTTGTTGCTGACTCGCATGGCGACGATGCAGCCGTCCCATGCATCAGTGATGCCCTCCCGTAAAGAGGTGATGTATTCAATCATCTCATAGTTGCCTTCTGTGGTCAGTGTGACTTGACCAGCTTGCTGGAGTACTTGAGCAACGACAGGCAAATACGGCTCAAAGGCACCGTGAATCGCGTTGGCAATGTCAGCAAAGGTAGTCAAAATAGCGGGCTTGAGTTGATTGCCAAGGGCGGGGCTTCGAAGATTGTTGAGAAGAGCGTTCATGAACGTATCGCAGTGAGGCTGAACACCCTCGCCCAAAGCTCGAGTAATATCGCTGACGAGGCCAATAGCCATGGAACAAGTGCTGGGTGATTCTTGATCGTTGAGAGCGTTATAGAGAAATGGAGCGAACGCATCCATGTACTTCTGGAAGTCTTCCTCCAAGGCACCTGCAATTGCCCCAATAGCTTGAAAGATGGTATCCGGAACGCTCGACTTGGGGGGTAGTGCTGACAGCAAGCTGAGTAGAATCTGCATGATACGATCTGTTTGAGGTCTCACATCGCCCTCCAATCGGTTCACGATAGAGACGACTACGCTAGCCAAGCTGGTCTGCATTTCTTCCAGAGTGAGTTTGTCCTCGACACTGACAACCTGTCCCTGGAGTGCGATAGACTTCTCGAGACGTTCGAGGATGACGTTTAATAGTTCACTGACAAGAGGCACGCTATCGCCAGCAGCATTGTTGACAAAGGAACACAGCACCTCGTAAGCTGCGGTTCGTAGTAGATTGTCGGCATCAGCACGCTCAGTAACTGTCAACAAGTGCTGCACGCTCTGTGCGAAGTGGGCAGACAACGGGTTGGACTGGCATCCTGGTTCGCCTGCAAATCTGTCTGCCATGTTTGTCAAAGACCAACAGCACGATGCTGCCATTTTAGGGTGGCTTGACAAGCCGTTGAAGAGAGCTGCGATAAGCGGAGGTAGATGTTGCTGTGCGTCAAGTGCGCTAGGTACGGCCTCGCAAATGCGGCCAAGAGCGTAGGCGGCATCGTCCTTGACATGGATATTCTGGTCGTCCATCATTCCGATCAGGGTAGGTAGAGCCTGCTTGACAATGGGTTCAAGCACTGTTTCTTCGGGACCTTCCATAATGGCTCCAAATGCGGAGACGGACGCATCTCGGTAATGCCAGTCTTCTGAACGAATGTACTTTTCAATAAAGGCCAGAACGGGGGGCATGACGCCACTACCGACGCACTGTGCCCACAGTTGCAGACACTGGTACGCAGCACGCGCGGTGTTGTACTCGTTATCATCTGCATCCTCATCCTGCTTAGCGAGCAGCTCCAGTAACACTGGTACAACCTCTTGTGTTGCTACTCGGGCGAAATTGAAATATTCTCGGAGCTCAGTTGAGCCTTCGGCTTGGGCCTATTGAAGCGTTAGAAGAATGAGCATAATAAGGATTCGTCAAGTAACGGCGAGGTCCTACCTGGGAATTATCATCCTCAATTGTGATCTCTTCCTCACAAACTGTGCACCAAAACTCGATAGCCAGCTTGGCAACATCTTCTTCCTCGCTCTTCATGCCCTGAATGGTGAGGCCAAAGAGAGCCTTCTCCATGTAAAAACGCATCTTGTCGTAGTAGAGACCCATTATGCGGTTTAGGCAGCCGTATGAACCTTGTTGGATAGCGGTATCGCTGGCTTGTGTGGCTTCGCAGATGACTTGCATAATGTAGTTCCGCTCACCCTCATTGTCGAAATTGGAACGGACGAATTCAATCGAGTCGCTGAGTGCGTTGATGGCGGCCAAGCGGACCTCATCGTTGGTCTCCTCCTTGCGAGCACCTTGGACGACAGCAGTCAAGATGGCATTGGAGTGGTGGCCTAGAGCCTCTCGTAGGTCCACATCGTCAGTATCGCAGATAAAGCCAATTGTAGTCAACGAGGCCTGTTTTTGGCTATCTGTGCCCTGTCCTACGCTCTCTACTAGAGCAGGCATGAGCTCTGGCCATTGGTTGCGGGGTATTTCGATGGCGGCGATAGAGGCGACGAGAAGGGCGGTAGCATTGCCAACGGCTTTTGCGGGGGTAGACAGGGTGCGCAGGGCCAACTGCTTAACCTCTTGCTTAATGGTAGCGTCAAGGTTGACCCAGCGTTCCTGAACCTTGCGTAACCGGTCATATTCGCGTGCGGTGAAAGCGTTCTTCAGGGCTAGTGCGGCTGCCTTTCGGTTGTTGACGTTGGCTTGCTCATTTGCGAGCTCACCGCCGAGGACTTGGAGGTATTGTGGCTAAAGAAAGGAATGGATGAGTGGACATGTTCCAGCACGGGCACTTGCAGCCTTCCTGTGGCGGTGGGGAAGGTGGACTTACAAAGTTCGAGTCAGCAGCCTGTGAGAGACTCTGCTCAGCGCTATTGCGAGTGTTGGCATCTGCGAGTAGTTAGTTGAGATGCACAGGCTAGCAGCATGTGGTGAGGTCAGCATAACATACCAGGGGAAAGCGTGCCCTCCAACACCTGGTTGATATCCATGATTACAAGAGGGTGTGACAGTGCAATCAAAGAGGAGGGGGGGGGGAGTGGGAGGGTTAAGTAAGTGGGTGAATAGGTAAAGGTGCCGTAGTGGCAAGTGGGGTTGAATGTGCTTAGGCAACAAGAGAGAGGAGAGAAGAGAGTGCAAGGAAGGAGGAAAAGGGTTGAAGTTGGGGTGGGCACGGTGGGTACGGTGTAGGGAGGGAATTTGAAGCGAAGTAGGTCGAGCGTAGACAGGGCTAACTAACAACACGTGAATTTATTGTTTTCTCGACGGGCTGTGCCCCCCCCCCCCACTGGTACGGTGATTGTTGGGGACAAGCGAGGACAGGAACAGGCTTGGTATTGAGGGGCAAGTGAAGTGAATGAAAATTATTTTATTTTGTATGTATGCATTATATGTATGTATGGGCATGCCAACCGGCCTTGTGCCTCGAAATCCGATTCCAGCGACTTCTGCAGGCAGCTTTCGCTAGGCGGCTGTTGCCCAGGTCGCGCGGCTTTGGGAAGGCACGACCGCCAACCGTCAACCCGCCCGGGCAACCGCAAACCGCATTGGTTCGCTTGAACCGTGGTGCGTGCCTTCCCACTGGAGGAAGCATGAGCTCCCGCTGCAGCCCTGCGCCCTGCGAATCAACCATACCACGACCATCTAGCTGCCTAGTTATTGTCCATTTACCTATTCATCTATCTATCTATCTACATGTCAAATTGCAGAGTCACTCACAGAAAGTCCAAAGAAAGCGTACTTGGATCCAACCTGCTAGATTTCTCGTAGCAGAAAGACAGTCAATACCTGCTCAAGTACCCAATCCAACCCCTACTAACAGCGTCTCGTGATCGCCTGTAACCTGCTTCCTTTCCCATCATCACTCGCCTTACTTGATGCTGATTTCATTCATTCGCATGTTGCATCACATGACAACCCACACCGTCGCTAACCAAGCGCGGTGCATGCAATAAAAGTAGGTAGCCAGACGCCTGCGCTACCGATTCGCTGGTGTACAACATGCCGTGTTTGTCGAATATGAGGTTTCAGTAAGGCGCTTGCTCGATGACGGGCCTAAATTGGCTTGTCATCAGCCTTGTCACCTTGCTCACTCACTCACACACACTCTCTCTATCTCTCTATCTCACTTTTTTCTCTTCCTTCTAACTACGACCCGCTGCTTGGTACAAGGACCTAACTAGTCTCATCAAATCACCACCACCCCACCTTCGCAATCAAGTACTCCTCAAGCTTATGCGACAGCCCTTGCAAAAACATGCTCCCCCAATCCTCAACAACACCGCAGTCGCGCTCACGATCTGCATCTGGAAGTAGCAGCTCCTCTGACACCACCATGCTCGAACCGCATTCCCCCAGCCGCCCGGTGCGCCTTCGAAACCCATCAACCAGCAATCCCTCCATGGCCGCGCAACCGCTCGCTTCCGATCCTTCCTTCTCCCTCCTCCTCTCTCTGCCCAGGGAACTCCGTGAACGCATATATGCCTTCACCCTCACATCTCCGTACCCATTCTGGTGGCCCAACCAAGTGCCGTTGCAGCACGACATTGGCGTAAACCTTCTCCGCACCAGCAAACAGATCTACGACGAAAGTGTCTCCATCCTATACACCGCCAACAAATTCCTCTTTACACACCCCTCGGACTGTAACATTTTCCGCGTCGTCGCCTCACCTGCTTCGGAAAACATATCATGCGTGTACTTCCGCATTCGTGAAAAGGACTTGCGTCTATGGACCACCTATCTAAGCAGTAAAAGTCTGGAGCGCAGTCTCAAATTCGATTTGCCCAATTTAAAAAGCTTGTGGATATTCATACCGTGCGCGAGTATGGGCACACCGGCGATGCTAGGTCAGCTCGGACACGGCGGACAAGGCATGCAAGGCGGACCTGGTCTCGCTGGGCTCCCACCCGCCGTCGTGGTCCAGGTGCAAGCCGTGCACAACGCGCTGGGCCAACAGGTTCAAGCGCTGCAGCAACAGGTGCAGAATTTGGCAAATGCTATGACTACGCCGGGACAGAATACACACCTACCCCCGCCGCCACCACCACCGCCTTTGATGACTTTTGCCCAGTTCCAACATGCTCATCAACATCCTCAACCGCCTCAGATGCAGAATCCCAATACCCTCCCGGCGCAACAGCATAATCCTCATCCACACACACTCCACACGTCCTTCTTTCGCTTCGAGCGCGAAATGGGTATAGAATCGCTCTGTCTTTCGCTCCAGGATACGCGGCACAAGGACACTGAAGTGAAGATTGTGTGTATCATGCGGGTCCCCAGACGCGAGATGGAGAGGCTGTGCAGGTTGTATCCTGACGAGCTGGAAATCGATCCGTCGGGAGATGCGAGAACGAAGTTCCGGAAACTGCATGGGGCAGAGGTGAGTTTGGAGATTAATGGGTATGAGGTTCCGGGGTCGCAGATTGTGCAGGGCTAGGTGGGTGGGGGATGATTAGGAATCATGGGGAGTAATTGGAATATACTAATATTACGCCCCCTTGTTGGGTTTTGATATCCCTATATCTTTCCTCAGTGCTATATATTCAAAGCGAGTGCTTGGCTAAAGCTATTATTCGCGTGTTTTTTATTATATACTCAACTAGTTGCAGGAAACATGCGCAATATTCATCATATCGCCGATTATTCCATCACCTGATGTAAACGCTCTTCATCCTTAAACCCTTGCTTTGGCAGAGCCATGTTCATAACCATAAACTACATTACATTATTAGCATAGTAATACAAACGCAAAACGTTCCTCTGAAGTATGAAGAAATGAACTGTGTGGAAAATATGTACCCCCACTGCTCCGAAATGAACTCCATAGAAAACATATACACCCCAATACTCCAAGAAGAAATATGACCATGAGAAACATGTATTCCTCATTACTCCCGAAAGAAAGATGACCATGAAAAACACGTGCTCCTCTATCCCCAGAAAAGAACGATGCCCAAGTCGCCTATTCAAAGACGACATCCTAGCGCGTTGACGTGGCGTCGTACTGTATTTTCTACTACCTGATGTGTTGTAGGTACCGTGTCGTTCTCAATCTTCCAACGACTGACATGTGTTAGTCCTATCAAGTCCACGCCAGCGCGTCATTGTGCAAACTTACTACTTGAAAAGGTGAGGCGCATGCATTTGTGTGCAGCTGCTCATCCTGGTCTACCTCCATCACCACCTTTGCTGTCGTGCACCGAGTCCTCTGGGCCCTGGCTGAAGCTTTATATGCGTTCGGCATTGATCATACCGGGCTCTGATGGATGGGGATGGGCGTCGTTCCTCGGTCTATCCTCTATCCTCATCGACGCAATCGTGTTGTTTGAGGTCGATATCAGCTTGAGCATTCTCAAGCAGTTTAACTATAATCTGATGCCCTTTCCGACCTGCCAACGATAGTGGCGTTTGACCCCATACATTCTTTGAATTAACATCAGCTTTGTTAGCGAGTAGTAGTTCAACTACACTCTGGTGCCCATGTCTCGCTGCCCAGGATAATGGCGTTCGACCAGTGTCATCTTCTGCATCAACTTCAGCGTTGCCTGTTTTGAGCAGTAGTTCAACTATAGCCTGGTGTCCATGTCTCGCTGCCCAGGATAATGGCGTTTGACCAGAGCGATCTTTTGTATTAATCTCAACGTTGCCTGTTTTGAGCAGTAGTTCAACTATACTCTGGTGCCCATTCTTAGCTGCCCAGGATAATGGCGTTTGACCAGAGCGATCTTTTGTATCAACCTCAACGTTGCCTGTTTTGAGCAGTAGTTCAACTATAGCCTGTTGTCCATGTCTCGCTGCCCAGGATAATGGCGTTTGACCAGAGCGATCTTTTGTATTAATCTCAACGTTGTCTGTTTTGAGCAGTAGTTCAACTATACTCTGGTGCCTATTCTTAGCTGCCCAGGATAATGGCGTTTGACCAGTGTCATCTTCTGCATCAACTTCAACGTTGCCTATTTTGAGCAGTAGTTCAACTATAGCCTGTTGTCCATGTCTCGCTGCCCAGGATAATGGCGTTTGACCAGAGCGATCTTTTGTATTAATCTCAACGTTGTCTGTTTTGAGCAGTAGTTCAACTATACTCTGGTGCCCATTCTTAGCTGCCCAGGATAATGGCGTTTGACCAAAGTCATCTTTTGTATCAATCTCAACGTTGCCTGTTTTGAGCAGTAGTTCAACTATACTCTGGTGCCTATTCTTAGCTGCCCAGGATAATGGCGTTTGACCAGTGTCATCTTCTGCATCAACTTCAACGTTGCCTGTTTTGAGCAGTAGTTCAACTATAGCCTGTTGTCCATGTCTCGCTGCCCAGGATAATGGCGTTTGACCAGAGCGATCTTTTGTATCAATCTCAACGTTGCCTGTTTTGAGCAGTAGTTCAACTATACTCTGGTGCCCATTCTTAGCTGCCCAGGATAATGGCGTTTGACCAAAGTCATCTTTTGCATCAACTTCAACGTTGCCTGTTTTGAGCAGCAGTTCAACTATAGCCTGGTGTCCATGTCTCGCTGCCCAGGATAATGGCGTTTGACCAAAGTCATCTTTTGTATCAATCTCAACGTTGCCTGTTTTGAGCAGCAGTTCAACTATACTCTGGTGCCCATTCTTAGCTGCCCAGGATAATGGCGTTTGACCAAAGTCATCTTTTGTATCAATCTCAACGTTGCCTGTTTTGAGTAGTAGTTCAACTATACTCTGGTGCCTATTCTTAGCTGCCCAGGATAATGGCGTTTGACCAGTGTCATCTTCTGCATCAACTTCAACGTTGCCTGTTTTGAGCAGTAGTTCAACTATAGCCTGGTGTCCATGTCTCGCTGCCCAGGATAATGGCGTTTGACCAAAGTCATCTTTTGTATCAATCTCAACGTTGCCTGTTTTGAGCAGCAGTTCAACTATACTCTGGTGCCCATTCTTAGCTGCCCAGGATAATGGCGTTTGACCAAAGTCATCTTTTGTATCAATCTCAACGTTGCCTGTTTTGAGTAGTAGTTCAACTATACTCTGGTGCCCATTCTTAGCTGCCCAGGATAATGGCGTTTGACCAGTGTCATCTTCTGCATCAACTTCAACGTTGCCTGTTTTGAGTAGTAGTTCAACTATACTCTGGTGCCCATTCTTAACTGCCCAGAATAATAGTGTTTGACCAGAGCGATCTTCTATATCAATCTCAACGTTGCCTGTTTTGAGCAGTAGTTCAACTATACTCTGGTGCCCATTCTTAGCTGCCCAGGATAATGGCGTTTGACCAGAGCGATCTTTTGTATCAACTTCAACGTTGCCTGTTTTGAGCAGCAGTTCAACTATACTCTGGTGCCTATTCTTAGCTGCCCAGGATAATGGCGTTTGACCAAAGTAATCTTTTATATCAACCTCAACGTTGCCTGTTTTGAGCAGTAGTTCAACTATAGCCTGGTGTCCATGTCTCGCTGCCCAGGATAATGGTGTTTGACCAGGGCGATCTTTTGTATCAACCTCAACGTTGCCTGTTTTGAGCAGTAGTTCAGCTATACTCTGGCGCCCATTCTCAGTTGCCCAGGATAATGGCGTTTGACCAGAGCGATCTTTTGCATCAACTTCAACGTTGCCTGTTTCGAGCAGTAGTTCAACTATACTCTGGTGCCCATTCTTAGCTGCCCAGGATAATGGCGTTTGACCAAAGTCATCTTTTGTATTAATCTCAACGTTGCCTGTTTTGAGCAGCAGTTCAACTATAGTCTGGTGCCCATTCCCAGCGGCCCATGATAGCGAAGTCCGACCACTCTCGGTATCTGTGGAATTGATGTCGTCCAGGCGGGGGTCCTCAGCAAGTAGTCTTACAACATCAGTGAATCCGCGTGCAGCAGCCGCACACAGAGGTGTAGCCCAGCCCTTTAAAGTGTTCGTATCGTCATTGGTCTCGTAATTATCGTTCACTGCATTCAAATCAAGGGTTGGAAACCTCAACACGTCTTGCAGAAACAGGCTATTTCCTGTCCGAATAGCCATTTGAAATGCGCTTTGGAGATGCATTTGAGTGATTCCAGCGTCATCAAAAAGTCTCGCCTCTGTTGGCATATCGTCAACTGTTACAGCTTTAATCTCAGCTTCCCTTAAACGAGGGAAGTCATCGACGAACTTTGAAAGACTTTGGTATCCGTGTGATTTGCCACATTGGCCCCAGGAATGCGGAAACAGATATGCATAAGTAGAGTTAACAACATCTTTAAACTCTTTCCTGTAGTCTACTTTAGGGAATCCTTGTGTATGAGCATCATTCGCCATATTGAGCAGAGCATAAACCTGGTCTCTAGGATCGCTTGCTTCACTTCGGTAAAACCGTCGAAGAAGACTGTAAAGGTTTCGCATGTCACGCCCAGATAGAACGGTTCGAGTGGTTGATCGCGTTGCTCCTGGCATCATTTGAAGGACTGCTTGACAATGTGTTTCTGGTTCTTTATCCAACAGCCATGGGGCAAGAGCAAATATATGCGCAGCTACGGCTTTCGTTCCGCAAGTCACTATGCCAGTTTTGGCGAAGCATACTTCTTGCAAAATCCAGCTACGTTCGAACCATGGCCGTGCTAACAGCGATATTAGTCCCAGACGGGCGGCCGTGAGAGTGTCTTCGCACAATGACTCGTCATTCCCCCAAAGTGTTCTTAGCCGCGAATCTTGGGCAGTACTCAAATTGAGTTTCGAAGTATTTAACACTCGTACCTGAAGTCGTTTCAAAGATGAAATGAGAATGTCGGTCTCATCTGTAGGATCACCCAGCCAAATAATGACACTTTCTGCGTCACGATAAATCGAGGCCATGTGACTGACTTGATGGTTGCGTTCCTTGACGTAGTCTTGGTCAATACAAATGGCATCAATCCAGAGTATTCGGTCTTTGTTCTTAAAACGAAGATATTTCAGTGCTGAGTAAAGATTTTGGGTTACCATAAATTGCTTTCCGTTCAAAAGGATCTGCTGAGTCTTTTCGTTGGTGCCCCACGTGTACGACAGTGCTTCATATGGGAGCCCACTCAAATCCATGTCTGTTTCGTGAAGAAACGCTTTGAAGAGAAGCGCTTGTATTTGGCCAGTTCCGCCCAGAAGCTGGACGAGACGAATCGCATGGCCATCTGCATAGATTTTCCCCTCATCCTCGTATGCGAAATCTTGCAATGTTTCTGTTTTGCAGTGTGAAGTCCCCTCATTCTCATCAAAGCTCTCATTGAAATTGCCCGAATTATCTTCACAGCCTTCGTCGCCATTTCCACCATCGTTATCGAAGTCACCATCATTGTCGGATTGCGAAGTATCTGTAATTTCGGACTGAGAAAGATATTCTAGGTCATCCAAAAAACCTAAACACAAATCTTGAGTGGTTTCCATGCTTGTAGGTCTCTTTTTGACGAGTAATTGGTATTTGGAACTAGGGCGACGTGGGTGTGTGTAAAATGAGCAAGTGTCTCACGGGTCTTTGGGGGTGGGGGGAAGTTTTGCAGATGCGTTTTCAAATACAGCATAAGGCTGAGCATGAAGTGATTAGGCAGCTAACTTCTGCACCGGTCGGGTAAAGCTGAAGGCTGATTGCGGGGTTGGGAACGTCAGAACACTGAGGATGGGTCAAAGGTATGTGCCTACATTGTCTGCGACCACATCCACAGCTATATACTATTAATAATTAGCTTATTAGTATTCTTAGACGAAGGCTAGGTATAGATAGTAGATAACTACTAGCTACTTAGGGTATTCAGCGTACTGTGGTAGAGGGCAAAAGTAGTGTTCGGACCGCCCTCAAGCATGGGGGGCCTGTACCGGAGATGAATAATACCGCTAAACTATGATAAGACATAAAATTGTTACCACAAGGGGTATATAGATCACGCTTACATTAAGTAGTGTATATTACGATGAAATTTTGAAACTACAACTAGTTTGAAAGATCTGATCTCCGGCACATGCCTCCCCCGTGCGTCCTCGGCCCAAACACTACTTTTGCCCTCTACCACAGTAGAATAGTAGTACTTCTAATAAGTATTACCCTAGGGAGGACAAAGAGTAACCTATAAGTTAAGGAGCTTCTGAAAGACGTATTTAAGGAATTAAGTACCCTCAAAAGGTATAAGTATTTTAATTAATAATCTCGATAGGGTTTCATTTTAGATCGATAGATTGATGCCTTACATAGATAATGCAAAAGATTACGTTTCTTCACTACGCAAGCTGTAGCAATAGCTCACCTGAGCTGCATCGTGTCATCACGTGTCATGATTTTCTGATGTCCATCAGTACCAGCGTATTGCAGTTCGTGTTATCATAAAACAGTTTCGTGTCGCGTCGATTGACGCGATTACCTTGTATTAAGTTTCAGTAGCGTACATAATCTATTTTTGACTGAAGCTTGTACACGGCGCGGGGTAAACCCGTATTGTACATATGCATCTTACGCATTTGGGAGTCCAAAGCGATGAACACGATCAGTCGACCACACATTTCGCACATGTGTAACATTGAATACACCGCCAATTGGGTGAAACAAAAAGCAAAGATCACGCTCACTTTCAGCTCCAAGCCATTCACTAGAGTACAAAGCCGCACAGCTGTTGACAATGTAATCAATCAAATTATCCACACCCAAATCGTCAAACATGGTACCCATTCCTCTCATACTCCTCTATTTTGCCTCTATTGGCCTTACTGTGCCTACAGCAGACAGCAGCTGTTATCCAACCAGGGAACCAAAGGTCGCCAACTACGATGATCTGCCATTTGTCGAGCCAGGCCCAAATCCTATTCCACCACACTACTATGGCTTGAGCTACACTACTTTCCAGGTCGATCAGTATGACGGCTGGATTCCTCCGACATCTGGGAATCAATGGGCCATGGCATTTGGCGGTAGTGGAAACATTTCAATCCCAGACCTGTACATCTCTTCACGTCATCATTCCACTTCCAAACTTACTAACAAAAGACAGACCCCCAAAAAAAACGTTCGACCTTCACTCATTTTCCTATGCCTGTGTCGCTGGTGTTCCACAACCTGAGTGTGCGATCAGCATATGGGGATGGAAATCGAGTGGTGGCAAGGTCAAGCGCGTGATTACATTTCCGAGACTGGATCCAGGACATGTCTTGGGAGATTTCAAAATGAATGCAACGACATTTGGCGGGGACTGGAGCGGTTTAAAGAGTGTTGGATTCAGCATCACACGCAAGGATAATGGCGGCAACATGTATGGCGGACTGGCGTTGGATGACGTGAAGTATACAATCAACACTGCTTGTTAGAATGTCCATATGAGTCAAGAGTCAAGAAAGGCCCCCATGGTCTCTTTAAGCTTTTAGAATTATACCTTAATTTGCGCTACTTTTGCTCACTTGTATATGAGGAGTGTTAATTCAAGGACCAAGCAAATGGCACCATAAAG
This sequence comes from Phaeosphaeriaceae sp. PMI808, assembly GCA_021365335.1. Classification (NCBI taxonomy): domain Eukaryota; kingdom Fungi; phylum Ascomycota; class Dothideomycetes; order Pleosporales; family Phaeosphaeriaceae; species Phaeosphaeriaceae sp. PMI808. The sequence continues at coordinate 69,790 of JAJTIZ010000133.1, forward strand.
GAATTCTTTGGCTATCAGAGGATCAAATGACCTCGTAGCAATGAGCTGTGTGGCAAGTTTGAAGTAATTCTAGTGTATATTTGTTGCATCAGGCATACAACCCCAGATAATAGCTGGCTCCAGTATCAGCGACCAACCTGAGTCAATGTCGCTTTAACCTAAGCTGAGGATGCGAAAGCAAACACCGTGAGGAGGTGAGCGCAAGTTTTGGGGCTAGGCATTGATGGCTTTGTACCAGGAATGGTTTCTCCAATCAGTCTATAACCTGGTCTCGGACATATCCTCTCGAGCTCATATTAGATATGTTTACCAATCCTCTCATCTGTACAAGAAGTGAACTAATTATTACATTACCGCCTCCCCACAATCCCAAGAAATATACATGCGTCAGATTCTATTCTATTCTGGCCTCAATCACATCTCAAGGCATCTGAATGAAAGCATGCCTATTGGTTCAAGCCTCCTGGAGCGTAATCTTGCCATGAAAAAACCAACACACCCGACTCGTAGTATCAAAATTCACACCACTACACGCCCTGATCTTTGTACACTCTGCCAGGCATTCATCCGCATTATTAAAGCGATCAGTCCGAATTATACCCTCGCCCTTCACCTGCCTATTGCACTGCATAAGGTATTTGTCTTTGCAATTTCCATTGTTCACCGGGCACGCGTCCGCAAACTTGCCCGCAAATGTCGCAGCACACGTCGGGCCCTGCTCAACGGGTCTCGGTGGCGCAGGCGGTAGTGGCGGTAGCGACAGCACTGGCGGCGCCTGCAACACCGAGACCTTACCTCTTTTCAAATACAACGTGTGTCCCGCGACTTGTGGAATCGTTGTCACCACGGTCCCCGCGTACAGCTGGCACTGGTTTGCGCCAGACGATACGGCGCCGATACACCTGCTCTCGGCTTCGCAGGCTGCGACACATGCATCGGCGCTTAGCGGCCGTGTGTCGCCAATCTTGGATTCTCCGGCTAGGTTCGTTGTGCACTTGACGTAGTACTCGTCTCTGCGCTGGCCGTCGTTAGCGGGGCACACGGCGCTGAAGGGGCTCGTGAATGTGCCGGCACAGATAAAGGGCCGCGACACGACGGGCGAGATGGGTCGCGTGAGCCATTTGTCAACAAAGTTGGGGACCGTGGGCACGGGTATCGGTGTGAGGGGCCTCCATTGTCCCCAAGCCCTGACGGAAATGGGGGTATGGCCGGGAGTGGGACGGGTGGGAGGAGCGGAGGGAGGAGCGGAACCGGTGCTGGAGTGGGAACTGGTGCTGGAGTAAGAACCGGTGCCGGAGTGGGAATCGATGCTGGAGTGGATTCTGGTAAGAGCATGAATAATGGGGAAAAGGTTGGCGAGTCGTCGGATGGGGCTGGCGAGAGGGAAGGCTGTGACGCCTGGGTTGGCGCAGCAGACTTGTTCTGTACCGATGAGGACGAGAGTGTGGGATTAAGAGATTCGGAAGAACATGGCGGTACTGAGGATGGATAATTTGCTGGCGCCGCGAGGGTGACGGCGGGGGTGAGGACGAAAGCGAGTGCTGTTATGCGCATGGTGAATGAGTAAACGAACGACTTAATGAATGGACAAGCAAACGAGCTTGAATAGCTATACCTGGATGAGATTACTGCGTATATATACAAGATATAAAAGTGCCAAGATTATATTGAGCAGTATCAAGTAGTGGGTGTATAGTGAATGGCGCATAGTTAGGAGGGTTTAGAAATGTTTGATTCGAGTAATGTGCTTGCGACTTCAGGTCGCCACTTTGCGCACATAGTCAATGGACTAACTAGTGGACTTGTTCAGCTTAGGCGAAATTAGACATGGGCTACACCCAAGAGAGATCTTGACGTTGAATCTGATAACTCACAGGCTGGCAAGTCATACGACTGAGAGAAAGACCATTATTGTACGTTCATAGACACGGCCTACTTAGAGGGAGGGGGCGTAGGCGAGGTACAAACGCTGCAAGAGATGGAGGCGCTCCTTTTGATCACGAGAATGGGTGGCTAATTGTCATCGTGGTCTCAGCAGTTGCCAAAGTCGTGATCACATCCTGTGCTACAATAAGTGACAGTGTCACCACATCTTCGAAGCATAATCATCAGCAGAACCTTGTTGTAAATGTCTTTCTAAACGTCTCATCCGTACTGGGAGCAACAACTTCCATACCCAGTCTATCTCTTCTTCACTTCTGTATTTTCTGCAGATAGAGCAACATATATGTGCTATATCCTAGACAATTCGCGCCACCCTGAACACCACATTGGCCATTGGTTGGTTCACGGGCGAGCGTTCTCAACGGAACAAGAAGAACTAAAGCGAGTGTGATTGCCTGCATAAGGAATGACTGGAGCGACTGACTGTGTAGAATGGACACGCTCACCAACTTAAATTTGTGGGTCTCGACCTGGAATCTTGTCTCAGGAGCTAGGGTCGAGCTTACATAGGAGAGAGCCTCTTGTTAAGCGAAAAGCAACGAATTCATGAGTGCGTCTGCATTCGGCCTAGCTTGCAAAATGGCCTCGAATGGTATCTCCCACATCTCGTGACTTAGAGAATTACTTGCATTACTACTCGAAATTCAGAGTGTTCTATATTCCCTCACTCCAAATATCTGCCCTTATCAGTCAATAAAGGGTTTGGTGCTAGAGAACAAACAATACACTGTACAGGTGCTGGGATCGGACGAGTACACGCCACATTGAAGTTCAGGCCGCCACGTTTTGTCAAAGTAGCCTAACTCAATATAGTAGGTGAGATTGCAGATCAGCCATACTACAAAGCTGTCCGCCACGTCGCCCGTAGAAAAGAAACGGAGACCTGCATTTGCAAACTGCGTCCTATGGTGGTGAAATCTAGACCTTGCAGGCGCCGCCAATACGAACAAGCAAGCTTGTGCTTCTCTTTGAGTTTCCTACACTGTCGAAGCGCTGGTCACTCCCTTTCCTCAGCTCGCAAGCAACTATAAGAAGCAACTATAAGACTACTGGACGCCAAATCTTTGATTAGTTTGTTAACATCTGCACATGTCTTCTTTATCTTCTTTGTGCTAATCAATTTTGTAGCAGGCTGGTGTGCAAATCTTGATGCCCACAATCACTTCTTAGGATCATCAATGCTTGTCGGCAGCGAGACGCGAAGGACGGTCGATTTGAGAGACCAAGAAATTTGATAAACGCAGGCCTGAGTCTTGGGCTTCAACACGCGTGAAGCCCACATGTGCATATTCAAGACATGGAACGTAGTAATGCCACTCCCCAAGTCAGTATCATAGACGTAGACCAAATACACAACATACGCTACCATCATCAGCTTCACATTCGTAAACTTAGAATCATATCTGACTGACCTGGATTCGTTTTCTTTTTGGATTTCATCAGCTGATCCTGATACGCGAGCCAGATCTTGACGATGCGCCCAAAAGCTATAAAAACATAATAGGCGGAAGCTCTATGGACGTCTCGCCAAGCTTGTCAAAAAATTGTGCTTGTAGCTCAAGAGCTGCAGCTACAGCGTTAGGAGCCTAACAATAACATCTCTTAGTCGACTCATCAGAAGCTGCAGCATGTCGTTCCATCTCGACGACGGCCCATGGAAAGCAAAATCTATCGGAACCCCTCAAGATCGTCTTTTCTGGATCCCTGGCCCAGTTTTGTAGACCAGTCGTCGGAACACAAGACACTCCACGTAGTATCAAGTCACTAAGCATGTGAAGTGAAGTTGTTTAGGGGAATGCATCTCGGGTGAGGCCTTTTGGGCTTTTGTAAGGTGTACCTTGCACCGGAAATGCATATGTTAGGTCTGGCTTGGGCTGAGTACGCCTTTTCACTTATTCGAGTGGTTTTGACAGGCTCTCGAATTCATTGCATAAGGCACTCTCGTGCTGTTGCCATGTATGAGTTGTTGAAAATAAGAAGTTGAGTTAACAAGTGATTGATTGAATACTCGGCTGAGCTGCCTATATAGTATCCACGCTAACCCCAAAACGGGATGTAAACAGAAACCAACACCGTTTCCCTCCATATTCCCCATATACGCCAGCAGCTCTCCAGATGGCGCAAGGGCAGGTCAACTGACTGCAGGTGCGGTTACCTCTGTAACTCTAACAGTCCCCTCACCTGTAGCAGTCCCCTGACTTTCACATCACTCAACTAACTGGAAGATTGTCTGCCGGAGCCTCTCCAATATCAGGCGAGGTAAGGCCTTAGTACAGATGTCGGCGAGATTATCAGCTAATAGGACGTACTTAACCTTGAAATCACCGTTGGCGTATCGTTCTTGGACGAAGTGGAAGTGAACGTTAATGTGTTTAGATTTATTGCCAATACGATAATCGTGAATGAGTGAGATAGCAGGTTGATTATCTACCATGAGTAGGCATGTAGGAATCACGCCAGTGAGCTCAGTGATAGCGCCTTTTACCCAAATCAAGTGACTTAATGCGTGAGATGCTACCATATACTCAGACTCGCATGTACTTCGAGCAACACAACTCTATCACTTTGACGACCAGGAGATTACTAAACCACACAGTTTAAGGATATAACCAGAGAATGATTTAGCGTTATCTGGATCTGATCCATATAAGGCATCTAAGAACATAGTCAATAATTCCGCCAAATTCTCATCATTTAGCGCAGATATATAGATAACTATATCGCGTATCGCTTGTATGTACCGCAGTACTTAGTATACCATTTTCAAGTATAACTCAGATAGATTAGCGTTATACGAACCGAGCATACTAATAGTGTACGACAGGTTAGGTCGACTAACTAGTGCGAGAAAATTAATTAATCCAACGATAGACTAGAACTCTTTCTATCGCGCGGGATCAACAGGTACATCGCGTAAGGTCCTTAGTAGAAAACTATTTAGGTCTAGTGGAGTAAGACGCCCGTTACATACATCTATACTATACTAGCGCAGGATAGATACAATATATATGCGCTAATAGAGCTGTAGGCTAGCATAGTTAATGTCTATTTCAATTTCTAGGCCCAGGAGTATCCTTAGTTAGCCTATATCTCGAAACTTAAAGCGTACGCGAGTAGCATCAACTATAGTAGAGATTACTTTATTAGTACTAGCTATAATAACGTTATCTACGTATATACCTAGTATTAAGTCGGGTAACAGGAATATACATAGATCGAAGCTTACTTGGATAAAGTTCTATTATTTAAGATATTAAGATAGCAGCGCATACTATTTACGCCCTAATTACTTAAGTCTATAGAGGGTACGCATGATGCGCATAGTATTAACGCTATAGGAGGTTACGCCTAGCGGGTATCGAGCGTAGATAGTATAGCTAAGGTATCTATTTAAGTACGCAGCGTTAAAGTTAGCTTAGCGTAGCGACTAGCTATATATAGTAGTAATAGTAAGTATAATTTAGAGACTATTATATTAGATAATAGGCGAGTATATATCGTTAAAGTTAATACTAGGTCTTTAAGAGAAACCTTAGGCAATAATTCTACCCTTATATTTAACGATATTACCTTATTCATTACGCTTAATATTAAATACCTATTAGGTCCTAATAAGTAATACGTTAGCTAGAGCTAGAGTAATTTCCTATATACTATTCTTAGTATATACGCGAATCTCTTAGTTAATAGTAGGTTACTATACTTTAATATTTACTAGGTTAGTTACTTTAGCGTAGGACTAAGAGATCTCTACGTTAATATCCAACTTAATAGTATAGGTAAAAGTATATACGTTACTATTATTGATTTTAACTAACGTAGTAGCGTAACTAGTTAGCGTAGTAGTACTTATACTATAGTTAGCATCTCTCGCTTTTTATAAAGGTTTAATTATACGGCTAGACTACGTAGTAACTAATAAACTTAATAGTATAGACAACTATAATATACTACTTTACTCTATCCTTTATATAGATCGCGTAATCTTAGTTGGGGATAGAGACCTAGATAAGTTAAGAGGTACGCTAGATTCTAGACGCGGTAGCGTAGGTAGTATAGGTGTTAGCGTAGTTTAGTTATTATCCCCTAATAGGACCAATTCACCCTTAACTTAGGCCTATTAAGGTAAAACTAAGTTAACTCCTTAGGTGATATTTACCTTATCTACTAGTACTAAGAAGTATAGCGTAAGCTATAATTACTTAAAAGACTAGAATTTTACGTCGCGTAATTTAAGTACGACGTTGTAAGCAGGCACGTAGACGCGTGACGTCTTTATATTATATCTATATCTAACGAAGATAGCGTCTTTAGCGTAGTATAGTAGTTTTAATCTAGGTCGTCGAGCCTTAACGGGTACGTGAATAAAGTATTTAGTACTAAATAGGTAGAGATGCCTAATACTTAGTTTCGCGCTAAAGAGTAGCTTATATAGCGTGCGACCTAGCTTATCAGCTAAGTGTAGGGATATATTCTTAAGGAATATAGTAGTTTTAACTACTTCTCCCTAGAGGAGGAGCTATTAGTCTAATTCAATTATAGCGCGAGTAATCTATATAATAGCGCGGTTCTAGTATTCTAGTAGTCTATTAAGCTTATAATAGTATAGTAGAGTAGTTTTATGTATAACTCTAGCTACGCGAAGGTCCTTCTTTGTGGTGACGTATTTACTACTATTATTAGATTTGAATAGTTTTACGAGTAAGCTAACGAGGATAATATTACCTATAGTAACGTTAACTTTATACTAAGTTTTAGTATATATAATGAAGTCCTTAATTACTTATAGAGCTTTAGCTTTCTATTTTAGTAGAGTTACCTAGGTATAATGCGTGCGTTAGTAGATAAACGATATGTAGTAGCGTGCGCCGCCTAGGCTTAGTTTAGAGAACTTTCCTAAGAGGTTAGAGTATATAACTTTAAATAGCTTAATATTACTAACGAGTAGGTTATTTAGCGTAGACTTAGGGCGGTAATAGGTTAACTTAGATAGGAAGTAGATATTATACTTAAAGTTCTTAGGTTTTAGTAGGATTAGATATCTATCCTTATATAGTCTTACTAGCTAAGTAATGTCTTAGTATCCTATATAGTAGTAGAACTTACGATATAACGCGAATAGTAGTTAAGTCAGTGTAGTTTAGATAGTATCAATTAATAGTCCTTGCGCTAGTAAGTTATCGTATAGTATAATATATATAGATTATCTAATATATTCATCGTGTTTAGTTTAGATCTAGACGACTCTATTTATATACTTAGCCTATAGGAGTTACTTACTATTCTATACTATTAGGAAGACGTTATTACCTCTACTAAAGAGGTTATATTTATAGTGCTGGATGTAGCTCTATAAGAAGAGCTGAGTATCGTAGAGTTTACTACTATAGAGTACGTTTATTAGCTTAACGGCTCGTACTAAGCTATCTAGTAATCTATAGCGTAGTTGTATATTTCCTATACTATAGATAGGGAGCTTAATACTACTAGCTACTATAATTATACTTTATTTAGGTAATAGGGATATAAAATTATCGTAGTAACCAGTTATATACTATAAGGCGCTAGTATTAAGTAACTATACCTTAGTTGAGGTAACTAATATAGGTTGCGGACGGTAGATTATAGTATAAGTACTTACATTATTTATAGCGCGAGAGCGCTTTCTATTTTAGTTTAGCGGGGCACGCGGTGAGTAAAATAGTGCCTACTCATAAAAACTTGGCGAACCACAAACCTTGATTTCTAGACAACAACACAACTTTGAGCTCCTATAACTCCACTAATACTTCTCTAAACTTCATTTTTTTTGCAGGAATTGAATTGCTATGTCGAGGAATGGTATTTCCAATATTGATACACCTCGAAAATCTCGCATCAAGGGCACCTGTGACTTCAACGATGCCCACGGCATACTATACAATCATTTAGACGTTTTTGCCTTCAATAACGTTAGTAAAGAGGCAGGATGGGCTATAATTCGCCAAGATAATCACATGTTTGATAGAACTCACTATAACAATGAGGTTGTGCCTGAGAGGAGAGGCCGTAAGCCTCTCCTCTCTGCCGCGGATACGCACAAGGCAGATAGGTTCCTATAAGACTATGGATGGGACGCTCGTATATTAAGTTGGGCGCAACTTGCTATAGAACTTGATCTTGGAGTGTCCCAGTGGACTCTAAAGAGAGCGCTTGGCTCTCTTGATTATTATAAATGCATTGCATGCACTAAAGGCTGGGTATCTCAACGCTGCGCAGTAGAGAGAGTACTCTTCGCTGAGACCTACCTCTGCCTTAAACCAGAGCTAGAGGACTGGGAAAACGTTAGATTTTCAGACGAAGTATACTGCCGCGTTGGTCCTCAAGGTAAGATGCGGATTATCCGTCGGCCTGGCGAGAGATACTGCGCTAATTGCATACAAGAGCAGCTCAATCGAGATGATGAGTGGTAGTGGGAGACCTCTCATATATGGGCTAGCGTTGGTTATAACTTTAAAACTGAGCTCAACTTCTATAATACTCCAGGCAACACCAACGGCAAGCTCTCTCTTAAGGTATATAGAGATCAAATACTTAACCTGATTGTAGGCCTATGGCTTAAAGATCCTTCAGCTGGACACTTTATACTAGAAGAAGATAATGATTCTGGTCACGGCGGAGGTTCTAAGAGTAATATCGTCGTAAATTGGAAGAAAACTCATGGGTTAGATCACTACTTTAACGCTCCTAACTCACCCGACTTCTCTCCGATAGAAAACTGCTGGCAAGTTATGAAACAACACCTTAAAAAACACCCATATTGGAACGAGATGGAGACAAGAGAGCTTGCGAGAGAGGGCTGGGATCGAGTCTCATACAATTTTATTAACGAACGTATCCATAGTATGCCGTAGAGACTCTAGGATTGTATAGATATGGAGGGTCGTATGACAGGCTACTGAGTAGCTCAACTCCATAAAACTCGTATATATAGCTCTGTACACTATACTCAATAGCTTCAACTACACATACGCGCAACTTAGCTCAAAAATCGCGTAAAACCAGCTTTGTACACAAGTTTGGCTGGTGTGGTGGTTCGCTAAGCTTTTGCGAGTGGGCACTATTTTGCTCACCGCGTGCGGGGTTAACGAGGTTAAATTAATATACTAATAAGTGGTTGAGGTAGTTGCTATTAGAGTAGTAACCTTAGTTGTACTATCGTTAGAGTTGGTAGCGTCGTCCTTAACGACGAGTAGTGCGTTATTAGTCTTCTATTACTTACCTTAGCTATCCTTTCTACTATTTTAGGTAGGTTTTAGCGCAGCCTAGTTCTCCTTATATCGCTTCAGCTTATTATAGTTAGTATAGATATAGCCGATAAAAGTAAGGTTGTGTTTCTAGTACTATAAGTACTTAGCTACTATTATAAGAGTAGGTTTACGAGCTACGCGAGTAGTAGATTATCTAGCGGCGTAGGCGGTCGAGCTATTAATATCTAGTAAATACTTTTTAGCGATATTAAGGATTTTAGGCTTAATTTTAATAAACTTACTAACGTTACAGGAGCTTAGGTTGTCTATGATAGTGTCTATCGTATTAGGGAGAGTAGCTAGGAAGAACGAACCTTTAACTTCATCTAACTTGAATATAGACTTTATAGCTTTCGCTATAGATTAATTTAATAACGCGCAGCGCTTCGCTATTCGCGTCTAACGTTAATAGAACTTATTAAGGTATAGTCTTAGATTATCTCTATTAGCGTAGCGTAGGTTAGTTAGTAACTGGAATAGTATAATAGACGTATTACTAGTATCTCGGTTGAAGCGGTCGCTAAGGTGTTTCCAGGCAGCAGGGGAGGTGTCACATAATACGATAGATATTATAAGGTTATTATGAACTAATGATAGGAGTATCACTATTACTTTATTATCGTTGGCTTCCTATTTAGCTACTAGCTCGTTATCTTCGTTTCCTTGAGGTCGTACCAGCTTGCCTACAACAATAGGCTAGAGTATAGTATAACGTAGAGCAACTATCCACGCTAACTACTATTCTAGGTAGTTATCGCCGCGTGCGGCGAGCTTAGGAAGTGAATTTGGATTAAGCTTGAATGAGAAGCTTGACATCATTGTAAGTAGGTATCGCGTGTGTTGAGTGGCTTACTAATAGTAGCAGTACGCGTCAACTGACAGTAGCGATAGAGGTGTATCAACTAATGAACAATATTGGTTAAGTTAGTGCAGCGGCGAGAGCCGGGCTCATAACCTGTTGAAAATAAGAAGTTGAGTTAACAAGTGATTAATTGAATACTCAGCTAAGCTGCCTATATAGTATCCACGCTAACCCCAAAACGGGATGTAAACAGAAACCAACACCGTTTCCCTCCATATTCCCCATATACGCCAGCAGCTCTCCAGATGGCGCAAGGGCAGGTCAACTGACTGCAGGTGCGGTTACCTCTGTAACTCTAACATGAGTTTCATCAGAGTATGCGACTGAGTTCAAAGCGGAGACTTACACCGGTCATGCATCTAGTGTGGCACTTGGCCTTGCTTAGCACATATCCATAAAAGAGATAAACATCGTATTGTAAACAATCGATTACGCTGCGGTAAGTGTACGTGATCTATTTGTAGCTTAGCGCACGTTGGGACCCTGATCGGCGTTGCATCAGCAGTACTCCGCGCTCGCGACAATGCGCCGCGCAGCCATCTTTTGGCGCTACAGACCTGCAGACCGACCTGGCGGCTAGATAAGGAGCCAGGACTCTCTTAAACTTTTCCTTAGCCATGACCAACCGCCGAGTATCTGGAAGCGCCCAGAGAAGACCGCGGTCCTCTGTGTCTCACGGGTTAAGTACGCTCTCTTCAAAGGCCAACGACAGCAGCCCGCTAATCCTGTATAGAAAAGCAGACTACACCCGCACGCAAAGCGGAACCATGCCCAGTCCGCAAAAGTGCGCGCCTAGAATCTATATCACAGCCTGAAAGTAAAAACAGAAAAGAAACGGAAACTGGTATACTATTTGCGGGTGAAAACACGCGGGATCAAGCGGTAGGTATCTCTCTAATTTCATCACTGTCTATCTACTGATCATGACCGCGTTCCAGCAAACTAGAACCACTAGCACATCTCTCAGACGTCCCTTGAAACGAAAACGAGGCTAAGAAGCACCTTATTCCCCCCTTCCAGTGCAAGACCCGCTACCTTCCAAGCAGCCTCAAGCGTCAACCCGACACAGGATAGAGGGACGACTGCAAGAGGCTGAAAAACACACCAGCACAGCTATTTCCAGCCCACTCCAGAACTGGGTACTGAATAACAAGTGGCCTCGCGAATACTTCGAACCAGACGATCAGGCTAGAGTAGAGCTTTTGGAACACGATAGCTGGCTGGAAGACATCATGGCACAACCATCTATTCCGGTCGTCTAGTACGTGGAGAGAGATGGGTTTAGATATCCGCTGCCTATCAAAAAGGCTCCTGCAACGCTACGCCGGAAGCAATCAGATTCGAGCCTAACTGGGTCCAGTGACCAGAAGAACAGGGGAAATAAGAGTAAACCGTACCAAGATTCCCGTTACAAAACATTACTCGAAGCTAAAGGCAGTTTTTTACGCGACTTTGGTGACGAAGATCCGCCGGCAACAGTTACGGATCCGGGTCGAAACTTGCTCGATGCGGAACAAGTTGTGCCTCAGGACTCGCTGTTCCGTGACGATTTATTCAGGAGATTCTGCCGAGAGATAGAAGATAGAAATGAGGCTATGACTGTTCAAGACGTATCTCGTTTACTTGTCCCATCGGCAAAGAATCTGGCAATATATGGTGACCGGCATCTTGATGTTTTAATCGAGAATGTCAATGAAGCCTGGACAGGGAGCATTCCTGTAGAGGGCCCTCGACCTCAGCCGGATTATTCGGTTGGGTTCAGAAGATCAGCCTTCACAGATCAGCAGCTACACAAGCTTGGACCTCTTGTTGGCAGCGTCTTTGATACCTCATTCTTCGTCGCAACCTACCGAATGTATTTTCCATTTCTTACCTGTGAGGTCAAGTGTGGCGCTGCGGCGCTTGACATTGCTGACCGACAGAACGCACACAGTATGACTATTGCCGCGAGGAGCGTCGTTGAGCTCTTTAGGGCTGTGAAGCAAGAAAAGAAACTCGACCGAGAGATCCTCGCCTTCTCAATATCCCACGATCACCGATCAGTTCGTATCTACGGCCACTACCCTGTGATAGATGGAGAAGAAGTTACATACTATCGTCATCCAATCCATGAATTTAGCTTTACGGCACTGGAAGGAAAGGATAAATGGACGACATATAAATTTACCAAAAATGTCTATGATGTTTGGATGCCAACTCATCTCAAACGAATCTGCTCAGCTATCGACCAGCTGCCATCGAGTCTCGACTTTCAAGTTTCGGAAGGGCCTGGAGCGCAATCCGAATTGGCAACTAATCTATCACAAGATATGGACAGCCTTCTCTCAGAAGCATCTAATGTGAATCCTGCTTCGCAGATAGGCGAAGAAGAAGATGAGCTGAATCCTATTGTCCCACAAACAGCCACCCCAGACATGTCGGTTTCAAAAGGAGTGGGCCAAGGGGTAGCCAAAAGAGCAAAGAAGAATCCTCCTGCAAAATTACATATGGCCGGTCGCAAAAAGTAACAGATCGCCAGGCATGTGGGAGAAAGGGTTGAGTGAGAATGTGCATACGTTGTTGACGGCGATCTGGGGAGCACGGAGAGCAGAGCAGCCACGTGGAGAAAGTTAATTCCCCTACATTGCCAACAAGACTTTGTCTAAACTCCTGCTCCCCTAGCATCTATGGGAAGCCACCGAGTAACCTGTCTAGTTGCTCCTTCGATACAAAGCCACAATGCGTAACGCCGCGTGATTACGGAGGAGCATTTCAAAAGTCAGGTCCCCCCCCCTGCCCACGCACGGATGGTTACATGGGGCAGTCGGGCCGAATCAACTGAGCCATCTCAGCAGTGAATTAATTCAATCAGTTCTACGTACATTCCTGCCTTCCTTATACTCATTCCCTCCTTCTAACCTAATGATCTCTTTTATATGAAAAGGGATACGTTCAATCCAGGCCTGTATCTTCTCCTGAGGCAGCTCTCTCCAACACTTCTTCCACGCACGTATAGCCTCCTCTCTATTCTTTAGTGCTCCTTTCTTCGTTGACTCTCTCTTCATATAAAACCAGTAAGGCTTAATAGCATTTAGATTAGGTAAATTACTATACTAAAGTAACTTTACTACCTTCTCTTAACTATATATATAGTCTTGTACGTAGTAAGTATAAGTAGGTACTTTATGTGAGGGTTATTGGCAGGAGTCAAGATAGGTTCGAACAATGAGGTGTATATTGATATAAGACGAATCCTTAAGGAGCTATCAGCTCCTTAGGGAAGGATATATATATCTATATAGGGGCACGTGACCTACCCATTATAGGCCTAAGGTGCCCCCAGTAGGTCACCGAAGGGTATCCCTTAGGGACATACCTATAACTATAGGATATAGGCACGTAATCTACCCGAGGTATCCCTAGTAGTTTACTAAAGGGTATCCTTCAAGGAAATACTTATAATAATAGCCCCCCCTTTCTTATACTTCGACCTAAAGTACTAAAGTTAGTATTTTCCTCTATAGAGTACTCTTATAAGGATACCTTCTATTCTACAGCTTTCTATATTAGCTTCTATTATTTACTAATTTATTATTTTATCCCTATTATATATCTTAGGGTATACCTAAAGTTACCTATTATAGAGCTACTTATTATTACGTTAAGTACGTAGGAGTATATAGTACGCTTATTTAACCTTTTTAGTAAAGGGTTTTTAATTATAATTACCTTCTTTAGTTATAATTTAAGTAACTTATTTAGTATTATTATCTCTACTTTTTAAGGTCTATATTAGTAAGTTTAGATTAGCCCTTTTAGCCCTATTAGTACCTAATATAAATATATATTTATAGGTAATTAGTAAGAATTACTATATTATTATTATATAGTATTTACTAGGTAAGAGTATAGAGAGATTATAGGGTACCTATACGTTTAGTAAGAGCTAGTAGGTAGGTATAAAAGTTATTTATTACTACTACTTTTAGAGTATTATTCTTTATCTATTTTTTAAACTCTTTAATAATAATTTTAACTCTTTAATTATATCTTATTATACCGTCCCTAGCTTTATCTCTAGTACTACTATTCCTAACTATATCTATACTCTACTATATAATATAACTACTTAGCCTAAGCTTATCTAGTTCTAGTATTAGCTCTACTTAAAGAGCTTTATTATAATTAGTAAAGGTAACCTAGATAGGTCTTTTAAAAGTTTTATAACTATAGATTATAAGGATAACTACTATTATTAGATTAGTAACTTTAAAGTATATAACTTCTACTTAAAGGCCTATAAGAGTAGCTATACTAAGGTATATTCTATTATCTCTTTACCTTATTAGTACTAATCTATTTAGGTCCTACTATATTTCTACTATATAGTTAATATCTTTAAGTACTTTATTACCTCTACTATTTATAATACTAACTATACGATTACTAATATAGGTAAGAAGAAGGATAAGGCTACTATTCTTAATAATCTAGTAATTAAAGCTTACTAGTAGTAGGCCTTTAACTATATTTAAAAGCTCGCTAGTACCTTTAATCTCTATACTATATAATTAGCCTAAAAGGAGAAGAAAATAGGAAAGAAGGACTTTACTAAAGCTTATTAGGTATCTATATAGTATAATCTTAAGTAGTATAAGCTTAGTTTAGACTCTTTAAGTAGGGCTACTCCTACTAATATAATAGTAGATACTTTAGTAGAGGGAAATTTTACTAGAAGTAGCTCTACTAATACTTAAGAGAAGTAGTAGTACTACTATAGTAATATACTAGGAGCTAACCTAGTTATAGTATCTTTTCCTTCTTCTTTAAAGAAGAAGAGTTATTATAGATCCTTTAATTAGTTTATATCCTCTCCTCTTTATAGAAGTATATAATCTACCTTTTAGGCCTTCTCCTTTTTATAGAGATAGCTTTAATTAAATCTATTACTCTTTAGTTTTATTAACTACTTTTATAAGCTATAGAGTAATAATACTTATTAATAATATAGGAAGCTTAACTTCTTTTAACCTTCTTTAGTCTCTCCTAAGGTCTATATACTAATATCTAATATTATAAGAGGACTATTATCTTAGCTAACCTATTCTATACTAGAGGATCTCTAGTACTTTACCTTAGATCCTATAACTAGGATTCTTAGTACTTAACTAAAATCTTACTATACTTATCTAAGTAATTTTCTAGTTCCTATATAGAATTCTCTATAGGTTAACTAAGCTACTTTATAAGATATTCTTACTTATAAGCTTTTATATCCTTATATTCTAGAATTCCTTTAACTTTATAGTAATCTCCTATCTTTATATTATTAGGAATTTAGATACTACTAGGCTTAAAGTTTCTTTCCTTAGTTAGCTTATACTAGAGCTCTAGTAGGAAGATATTAAATATAGGATAGAGTTAAGCTATTAATAGAGGAAGATTAAGCTAGTAAGCTAGCTTTCCTATATATTAAATAATAGTAAAGGGATTAAGATACCCTATATTAAACTTCTTTAAGAGTTAATAAGAGATAATATTCTTTACTTATAAAAGTACTTACTCTCTTTTCTAAAAGTACTTATCTTCTTACTTTATATTATACTACTTTTTATTTTACCTCTATATATATTCTAAGCTAGCTTTAGCTACTTCCTATATCTTTAACTATTACTCTAAGTACTTAGTAACTTAATATTATAGTTTTAGACTCTTCCTATTAATACTCTATATATAATCTAGTTTATAGAGCTAGTATATATCTAAGACTTTATTAAACCCTTTAGGTTTAATATTAAAAGCTATCTTAATAGAGTATTCCCTATTATAAGGCTACGCTAACTATAGAGCTTCGAGCTAGTTATAGGGCTACGAGCTTGTACGATATATACTATTCTACTCTAGTATTTAACGTTATTAAATACTTAGCTACCTTTTTAGGTTTATTTAGTATAGTAGAGTAGAGCTATAGCCTAATACCTATAGCTTAAGTACTACTTAGAGTTATATATATTAGGCTAGTAAATAGGTTAAGAGTACCTATTAATAGGTTAGGATTAGGTTAGAGTTATATAAACTCTAGGTTTAAGTTTAATTAAGGTTCCTACCTTTCTAGGTTAGGTTAGGTTAGGATTATATAGACTTTAGGTATAGGTTTAGTTAAATCTAGTACTAGTATAGGTATAGGTTAGGTTAGAGTACCTATTAGGTTACCTACTAAAGTATAATATTCTATAATTATTAACTATATTAAAATACTCTAAATATAAGATAAGATAAGATAAGTAGTATAATTGGTTGTAAAAGTCTAGGGGTACTCTATATATACTCTACTTTAATAATTTTAATACTAAGAGCTCTACTATCTTTAATACTATATAACTCTACTATTATAAGGTCTTTTAGTATAGAAATTTCGGGTAATTAAATATATAATATAATTATTATATAGGAGTATTAGAGGCTAGTATATAAACCTCTAAAGTTACCTATATACTTAACTACTTAAGAACTTATATTTAAAAAATAAGGTAATACTATATAACTACTAAAAATTCTACTAGCCGCTTAAGGTTTAGCTAACTAGCTATTCTATCGAAAAAAGATATTTAAAGGCTTAAATAGATTATTAAAAAATTTCTAAAAATTAAGTATCTTCTACTTATAAAAGAGGTAGGATTATAGGATAAAGAGGTAGCTAAACTAACTATCTATTATACTACTATATTTTAAGTATTACTTAAGGAGGGACTTTATAAGTTTTAAGTAAAGTATAGACTATTAATTACTAAGAAAATAGCTAAATTATACCTATAGATATATAATAGATTATTAGACTAGGATTAAAAGATGTACCTATTTTAGTTTAGTAATAAGTATAGTATTACTTATAGATTTAGCTATAATACTACCTAGGTATAGAGATTACTCTTATAGAAATAGGATAAAGAGATAGTAGAAGCTATACCTACTAGTTACTAGCCTACTCGTATAGTCTAGGGAGAGATTTAGCTTACTAAAGAGGGAGAGGTTTAGTATAGCCCTCTTATAATTATAACTAGAGATTATAGTAGTCTAGGTAGAGGATATATAGCTTAGAGTTATATAAAAGTATTAAGAGAAGGCCTTCTACCTTTATATAAGCCTAGTAAGTTATTTATATATAATAACTTACCTATTTATACTACTAAAAAGGTACTTAATTAGCTAGATCTTTATAATATTTAAGTTATTAACTAGGTACTTTATTCTCCTAACCTTAACCTAATAGAATATATATAGTTAGTACTTAAAAGAATACTCTATAAGCTCTATTCTAAGTTTAATATAATAGGAGATATATAGAAGGAGTAGAAGGTATTTAAGGTTAGCTTAAAGGAGGTATAGGTAGTTATACCTAATACTCTTATTAAGAAGCTAATCTTAAGTATAACTAACTACCTTAAGGCCTATAAAGATATAAAGGGTTACTAGACTAAATATTAAATATAAAGTAATTATTTTTCTACTCTTAATTAATATTTTAAATATAGTTATATAGAGTTATAGCTATTTAAAGTTATAGTTAAAAGTAGTAATAGTAGTAGTATATATATAGTATCCCTAGACTTTTATAACTAATTATATAAAAAAATTAAAATTATTAGTTAGATCTAAGGTAACCTAGTCTATACTAATTATACCTATACCTAAGGCCTATATAACCCTAACCTAACCCTAACCTATTACTAGTACTAATCTAGTAAATATAGGTTAGGTTAGGTTAGATTATTATATAATCTAACCTAACTCTAACCTAGCCTATACCTATTTACTAGCCTAATATATATACTCTATATATAGTAGGAGATCTACCTAGTTATCCTACTAGTAGTTTATATAAATTCTTAGGTATATTTTAAGTTCTTAGTTCTACTTCTTAGTCTATCTATCTATCTAAAGATAGAAAGCTATACTAAGATAATAGTTAACTTTTAGGTAATAGTATATATTAGATTAGAATTAACTTATAAATATAGACCCTTAGTCTAAAAGTAGAGTATCTAGTAGACTTTACTTAAAGAAGTATTACCTTAGTAATAGTTTAGTTACTTTCTAGGCTATAATTATCTTAGTTATAGAGAGGTACTAGATATACTTCGTAAACTAGTCTACTAAAACTAGTATTATATTATACTAGTTCTCTTAAGTATTCTTTACTACTAGTAAATTAGTAATAAAGTTAAGAAAGAAGTAATACTAGACTATTATTAGTACTAGTAGTAGTACTAGTAATCCTAATAGCTTATATTACTAGATCTTATTTAATTAATATAGAAGATATCTTTTAATATACTTATAGATATTATAGGTAAAGTAAGGCTAGTAGTACTTATATTTAAGTAGCTCTAATATCTTCTTAGTACTATAATAACTACCTATAGGATTATTATAGTTCTTCTATAGTATATTTTAGTAAAGAGCTCTATTATTAGGAATCTATACTTTCCTACTCCTATATAGAGTACTACTAAGGTTAATCTCCTAGCTATAGCTACTCTTCTTTATCCTACCTACTCTCTATAGTATTTCTATTATATATATAGGATAGGCTAAGTCCTATTCTTATACTTTATAGATAAACTAAAAAAGGTAGTTTAGAACTTCTAATATATAAGTAGACTTATCTAGGCTAGTAAATAGGTAAGGGTTGGGTTAGGGTTAGGTTAGATCCGCACGGACGAAAAAACTAAAACTAAAACTATTACTACTTAATAACTTACTTAATACTAGAGATATATTAATGCAAATTTAATATAAGGTGTATCTATATATAAAGATTAATCTATAAAATATTTAGAAATTTCTATACACGTTAACCCTATATTTTATAATTATTTATTAAAGTAAAACCTATAAAGATTTCAATAATAGCTACTAGCGTAGATAAAATTCTCTAAGATTTTAATATATTATTCTTTATATATAGATATACCTTATATTAAATTTACATTAATATATCTCTAGTATTAAGTAAGTTATTAAGAAGTAATAGTTTTAGTTTTAGTTTTTTCGTCCGTACGGATCTAACCTAACCCTAACCTAACCTTTACCTATTTACTAGCCTAGACTTATCTAGTATTACTTTAAATATAAGACTATTTAGTAATAAAATCCTTTAAGTTATATCTTAAAGAAGTACTTTAATAATCTCTTAGGTTTACTTACTAGCTTTAAGATTAGTAGTATCTTACCTATTATCTTTAATAGTAGTAGGAAGAGACCTACTTAGTAGTAATATACTACTAGTTTCTAAGCTTAAGTTAGAGAATTCCTCTTTAGATATTTTAGTAATTTTAAGGGATTAATAGGTTCTTATAAGAGCCTCTTTAAAGATACTTAATTCTAATATTCTTTAAGAATAGGTATCTAAAGCTCTAGACCTCTAGAAAGTCTAGACTTAAAGCTTTTATTATATTATAGAGTACTTACTACTCCTCTATATAGAGTTTAAATATATAATCTAATATTATAACTCTATAAGGTAACTATACCTACTCTACTCTATAGTAATCTCTTACTAAGAATAAATATAAGAGATTATATTATATAATATAATCTTCTACTCTTCCTTATATTAAGAGAATAAGAGAATATAACTAATCTCTTAATCTCTTTAATCTCTAGAGATTAAGGAATTAAAGAGATTAATATAATTAGATAGTATATATATAATCTAGATAATAAACCCTTAGAGCTTAGTATATTTAACTTAATATAGTATAGTAATTTAAGTTATTACTTCTATACTCTATTATAACTAAGTAAGACTAAATCCCTCTTATCTTACTTTATCTTTAAGAACTAACTTTACTCTATTAATATACTATAGTATCTTAGTAGACTCTTAATATCTAACTACCTTAATAGACTATTAATAGGATTCTCTTATCCTAGTTTATACTTAATCTTAAAGTTAAACCTAGTAAGCTTCTTAGCCTAATAGGCCTACTTAGAGGTAAGTTCCTTAGTAGTTATAAAATACTAAAGGTTATTATAATTAGAAAGTACCTAGATTATTAATTAAGTATATTTAAGGTATTAATACTATATCTTAAATAACTCTACTATAGTACTTAACTCCTTATTATATATATATTAACTTAGATATCTAGGGTTAAAGTAGGACTACTACTATAGTAAAGTCTAATATATTAGTTATAACTATTACTACTTTCTTAGGATTAAAGTATTAGAGTATTAAGGCTTCTATAAACTTCTCTTATAGTATTAAGAAGGTTCTTTAGATATCTATAAGCTATAACTATAGTTTATACTATCTAGTTAGTTCTTTTTTAATCTTCTAATTCTTCTTATACTAAAGCTAACCTCTAGGGCTAATATAGACCTCTAGTAGAACCTATATAACTATTATATAGTCTACTAGTAGCCTTATAATAATAGAATAATTATAAATAAACCTTTAGTAGAAATTAGTAAACCTAAAGAAGATTTAAATATCTTTATACTCTTTAAGTTCTAGCTACTCTTTAATAGTCTTTATCTATAGGCTAGTAAATAGGTTAAGAGTACCTATTAATAGGTTAGGTTAGGTTAGGATTATATAGACTCTAGGTTTAGGTTAGGTTAGGGTTCCTACCCCTCTAGGTTAGGTTAGGTTAGAGTTATATAGGCTCTAGGTATAGGTTTAGTCGAACCTAGCACTAGTATAGGTATAGGTTAGGTTAGGGTACCTATTAGGTTACCTACTAAAGTATAATATTCTATAATTATTACCTATATTAAAATATCCTAAATATAAGATAAGTAGTATAAAAAAATTGAAATTATTAGTTAGACCTAAGGTAACCTAGTCTATACTAACTATACCTATACCTAAGGCCTATATAATTCTAACCTAACTCTAACCTATTACTAGCGCTAACCTAGTAAATATAGGTTAGGTTAGGTTAGGTTATTATTATTAGATTAGATAACAATCGAGATAGCGATCGAGATAACGATCGAGATAGGTACGCGCGTACGCGCTACTAGCTAAGCGAGCTAAATTAAACCGCGCTATACTAGCTTAACTATAGGCATCCCTTTAATAGGAGAGCCGTAATTAAATAACGCGCTAGCTTAATAAAGGGGGACCCTAGGGCACGAGAGTAATTAAGGAACTCTCTAAAGTATATTAAGAGTAGTAGAGAGGGTAGTTAATAGATAGAATAATTAATTAATTTAATTAATCCTATTAATTATATTAATCTTTCTAAGTAACCTTTAAATCTAATAATTAAGAGTCTTACTACCTTAACTAAATCGAGCTAAACTAATAACTAAAATAAGTTAAGCTAATTAATATATAAACCTATAGAAATTAGGTAGACCTAACTTCTATTAATTAGCTAGTTCTAACTAGCGCGCCCTATAATTAGTCTCTAGCGCGCCCTACTAAACTTTAACTCTTATAACCCTTAACTAAGCTTAATATAAGCTACTTACTAAACTAAGACGCTATAGTAGTCCTTATAGATTATAATAGCTAGCTAGCGTAGTACTATTAACTTAAGATAAGTTATAACCTACTTAATATCTAGCCTATCGTTAATCTAGACGATATTATTAAACTAACTCTAAAACTAGTAACTCCTATCGAACTAGATATTAGTAACTATAAGCTAGTAAGGGTAATAGCTAGTATAGGCGCCTCTAGCTAGGTAGTATTACGTTCTACCTAGTTAGGCACGACTCTAGACTCTCTAATAAGAATATAGTTAGTAGTAATACCTTAAGCTCTAATACGAAAATCGGAGCTATTACTAGCTAGCCTTAAAGTGTTTAAGGAGGATAGTAAACTATATACGAAATAAATAGTCGCCTTCTAACTTAAATATAAGTTATATAAAGAAGAGAAAGGAGAATTAAATAAAGTAGTAAACTATATAATTAAAACTATAGCTTCGTACCTTTACCTAAGCTACTATAGGCCTAATTAATTAATTAAGATATAGGTTAAGAACCTAAGAGATATACTTGGTGTAGATCTAGATAAGTAATGCGATAAAGTACGATAAAAGTACTATACTACTCTAAAGCCTATAAGATCTCTAAATAATTAGGATATATAGCTAACTGAATATAACTAAGCTACTACTCTTACTAAAATAGAAAGAGTAAGTAAGCTATAAAATAATTAAGATATAATAAAAGACTTTCTAGGCGCTATTTAAAAGGTCGCCTCTACGTAGGTAATAACCTTCTCTAGTCCTAGAGTAAATAGATCGACTATATATAGAAAGGAGATAATAAAACTCTTCTAAGACTATATAATCTAATCTTATCCCCTATTAAAGTAGTAGAAGGATCTTAGATTAGTATATATAACTAGCGGTAAAGCTAACTAGGATATATAGAGGGACGCCTCTAGTATATTAGATAATAGAGTACTATCTACCTTATTATAGAGTAGCTAGAGGAGACCCTAGTAGAATTATTTATAAGTAACTAATTAAATAAGTAAGTAAACTCTTAAGAGTACTAGTAAAGAATACCTCGCTTATAGGTAACTAACTTATAAACTTAAGAACTACTACTATATCTATACTAAACTAGTACCTGAATTTTTTAAGATAAATTAAGCTATATTAAAGTTAGTACAGTTAAGACTAAAGTCTAATAAGAGCTTAAAAAAGATAATTAACTAATTAGATCCTAAAAAGCCTCGTATTACAATATAGTTATAAATAAAAGAATCCTAAACTCCTAACCCTATACTTAAATAACTAGAAGGCTAGGTAATATCAACTATTAAATAAGGGATCGCTTAGTCTATATTTAATACTAGCTAACCCAACGAATACTAACTTAAGAACTACTTTATACTTAACTTAGGATCTACTATATATATATTAAATAATAAGTTACGTTTTAAGTATATTAGTCCTCTAATACTAGGAGACTATATATAGGTAGATAATACGAGAATCTAGATTAAGGGATATAGTATAGTATAAGTAAGAGGATACTATTAAAATAGCCTATTATAAATACTCTTACTTAAAGGAGTAGCTTAGTACCTAGATATTCTCTATAATCTTATATTATTCTAGCTACTTAGAAGGTAGGGAATCTAGTAGGATAATAAAGATAAACTAATAATACTATATAGGTAAGATAACTCTATTATAGCTATCCTTAAAGAACTTAAGGGGTAGTAGGTTATTAAAAAACTAAGCCTAGAAGCGAATACTACTATAGTATTTTACTCTAAGATAATTAGATTAAAGAGGGCTACTGCGCTACTCTAGTATAAGAGATTAGGCTATCTAGGGCCGTTAGTAATTAAATACCTTATCTAATAATTATAAGGAGTAAGGATTATAGGTATTATAATAGTATAATATAACGCGTATAGACGTGCTAAGTCGAAGAGATAGATACGGCGAGAGCCTCGGTTAATTAATAAAGGACTAGGAGAGCCACTAGCCCTAGATTTCTATAACTATAAATATAGCTTAAATAAGGAAAGGAGTTAAATAATTATAATAAACTAATACTCTCGCTTTATCTAGGACTTCTACTTTAAAGGTAATTAAACTATAGTATTAATTATATTACTACTTAAAATACTAGTTAAGTTTCTTTAAACTTAATTTAATATTACTATTAAAGTAATTAAGGCTAATAACGAGATAGTAATAGTTAAACCTAAAGTATAAAGATACTTAATAATAATAGGAATTAAAGTTAAGCCCTACGCTCTAGATATATAAGCCTAAAATAGAGGAGCTAAACGCTTAGGGGGTATTATTAAGGAGAAGGCTTAAGTAATACAGTTAGACGCTAATCTCCTATAGGAGCTCTAGCTAGAAATCAACTAAGCTACTATATACCTATATAACTAAATACTAAATTACTTAAATAAGTAGAGATTACTATACGAAAAGTTCTTCACCTAGGTAGCTAGACTAAATAGAATTATTACTAGTCTATAAAGGCTAAACTAATCTTATCTAAAAGTATACGGCTATAAAGCCTTTATAATAACTAATAATACCCATTAAGGTAAGTTAAGGCTATAATAGCTTAACCTAAAAGCGTAGATTAGTTATCTTATAGGATACTAGTTAATAAATATCTATTGTATATAGATTCTATTACTTAGGAGAGTTATTAGTATAAGAGATATAGTATTTAATAAAGAGACTATCTTTAATAGAAAAAAGGAGGATCTTATAGATAACTTAATATATAATACTCTCGAAGAGATTATAGTATAGGTAAGATTAGTAGAGCTACTAGCTGTGTTATAAACTAAAACTAAGTCTTCTACGAAGAAGATACTATAACTCTAGTAGACTAGTATAAGCCTTATCCTAGATATAAATATAGTTGAAAGATAATAGAGGTATATCCTACGCTACTATTAACGCCGCTACTAGTAGCATTTCTTACTCAATTAATTACTTATAACGAGAGGGAACTAGGCTCTACTAAAACAGTTCTATAGGCAGCACTTTTATAGCTAGTATATAAGGAGGGAGCTTTAGGTAGTTTAATAGAGCTACTATTAATAAAGCTTAAATAAAGAGACTACTACTAGAGGTATTATACTATACTTAAACTAGCTACTACTACCGCTAAAGGCCTACTTGAATCTAGAGAGCTATCTACTATATAAGCTATTTAAGGAAGCTGAAAGAGACTATCTTAAAAGCTATAAGTAGATAAATCTTAGGAGGAAATAAAAACTACTCTAATTAAAGGTCTAGGTAGTAAATACTTGACTATATATAGGTATATATATATAAACTAGACTAGAATTACTGCTACTTAAATATAAAGCGAGACTAGTCGTTAGAGGAGACTAATAGTAAGATATTACGCCTTAAGATACCTACGCTACTACGCTAGTAAGCCGCTTATTCTAAATACTTATAGTACTAGCTACTAAATATAATCTAGAACTTAAGTAATATAATATTATAAATATTTATATACGTAAAGATTAATAGAGAAGTATATATAAGAATACCTTAGGGCTATTAAAAGCTAGGAGTAATACTACGAGTTAAGAAAGCTCTATATAGACTCCGGATTTCTCTACTTCTATAGTAAAGAGAGCTTACTAAGATACTAAGAGAATATAGGTTTAATATAATCTTATATAAACTATACTATATAATAAAAGATAGTATAATTATATTCTTCTATATAGATAATATTATAATATACTATAGGTATAGGAAAGATAAAGTAGAGAAAGCTATTACCCTACTTAAAACTAGATACTTAATTACTAGAGGAAGTGATTTAAAGTAGTTTCTTAGTATTAAGGTAACTTAAAACTAAGACTAGAAGCTTATACAACTCTTATAAGCTTTATATATTAATAAAATTTAAAGGCTAGCTACTAAGATTAACTAATAATATAATATACTAATAGCTACTATTAAACTAATACTATAAGAAGGACTAGCTACTCTATCTAAGATTAATAAGTATTAACGTAAAATTAGCTTACTACTCTTTACCGTAGTAACTACTAGACTAGATATAGCCTTTACTACCTTACGCCTAGTATAGTTTCTTATAAACCTAAGTACTAAGTACTAAGATACTACTAATAGAGTACTCCTCTACTTTAAATCTATATAGGTAAGAGTATTAGAGATAGGAAAAGGAGAAATACTTAAAGTAGCTAGCGATACCTTATTTACTAATAATACTCTAGACTATAAGAGCTTATAAGAATATATAATTAAACTATTTAGAGGCCTTATAGTATAGAGAGTAAGTAAATAAGATATAGTAACTACTTTAACTACTAAAGCTAAACTATTAGCCTCTTATAAGTTATAAAAGAAGCTATCTTTATATTATAGCTCTTGCGAGAACTTAAGGTTACTTAACTCAACTTACTATAGTTATAGGATAAAAGTTCGGTTCGCGAAGCGACGCGTTAATACGCCCCTTATTAATACCTAACTTTTAAACTATACTAAAATACTATAACGCTATTAATTTAGCTAGGAAATAAGTAGTAATATAAGAATAGCTACTTGATTAACCCTAGAGTAACGCATACGAATTATCGCTAAGTTAGAGGTAGGGTATAGCGCGAAGGAGTTAGTAGAAGAATTTCACGTCACACCTAAATATATACGTAATATATTACGATAATAGTAGCTCTACTATACTATAAAGGACCTACCTTAATCTAGGCGTCCTAAGAAATACTATTATAACGTAATAAGCGAGTACTATTTTAAATAGCTTAAAAATATCCTAAGATAGAGTATAGGTAGCTCCTTAAAGAAGCTACCCTTACTAAGTAAATATTAGCTAAAACCGCGTATAGAGCGCTTAAGAGATATAACCTAAAATTTAGATATAAGCGTAGGCCTAAGATAAATTAATTATAGTAAGGAGAAGGAGAGTGTAGGAGAGGAAGTAGTAGTAATTTTAACTAGAAAGAAGGACTATACGCTTCTCTAATAAGTACTCTATTTAGAAAGGCTCTAGTACTAACTAGGAGTAGTACTTCTACTATCCTTATAAGAATAGAGGTATAAAGATAATAGAGGAGTATAATACGTCGCGTCCTCCTATATAGATAGTATAGGGGTTAATCTAGATTAATAGAAGGGGGAGGGTATAGAGGAGCCCGCTAGTAATTATAGAGAGAGACCCTAATACCTACTATAATAGCTACTTAGCTTAGAGCTATATCTAGGTACTAGAGAAAGGCCTCCTCTATAATTATTAGAGAGGTAATCTATTCTAGTAAGATAATACGCGTATTATACTGCGGAGTAACTAGTAAACTAGTTGCGGAGGTATTATATAAACGTCGTTAACTTCTACCCTACTTACTAGACCTTAACCCTATTAAGTACGTGTAGTAGGTACTTAAAAGGAAGGTATAAAAGCTTTACCTAGAGCTAGCTATAATTAGCGAGTCTATAGAGGACTAGGAGCGACTATGCAAGGCATTAAAGGAAGTATAGAAGAAGATCCCTAATTCGTACATTAAGGCGCTTATTCTATCTATACTACGACGCTTACTACTATAAGGTGT